>SKCR01008859.1:0-79924 GCA_019454045.1 Zanthoxylum bungeanum | reverse complement strand
GAGAAACCGCGTTTCCTAGTGGGCTAGGATCTCTTTAAATATCACACAATCTTGACTTTGGACAACAAATTGTATGATAATTAACTAGGTAGATCTCTAAGATCGATTGGATCCAATCTAACACTATGTATAGATTTCAAATTTCATCATGAGATAGTTTAAGTTTCCCATGTTTTTAGTTCAAATAGTTCAGTATTCTTAGTCACGTATTCAGGAATCAAGCCCAGTCAAGTTTTAATGTTTTTCAAATCATGTTATGTAGTTCTAATCATGTTATAGGATTTTAGTTCAGGTTAACATGGTAAACATGTCTGCTCATGTTTAAGGGTTTCAAATCGTGATCTCAGGTTAGCTATGTCAGGTTCAGTCAGTCATGAATCATAGATGTCAGTTCTCATAATACGTTTTCAAATTTTATGCTTTCCATTTATCTTTTCAGAATGATTTATGAAACTCAGCTTAAGTTTTAAAAATGATTTTTAGGTAACCTAGATAATGTTATAGAAATTAAGTTATATATTTTTTTTTTCAACCAATAGTCTAGTGTCGTTCCTTCAACTTTAGCATCACCTTCTGACTTCAATAATCAAAGAGCTAAGCAGACACCATCCTTAGAAGACCTTATAAGCAAATTCGTTGCTAAAACTTCAGAGAGCTTTGAGAAGAATGAGTTGAGGCTGAACAATATAGACACACACATGGGCAATATGGGGGCAACAATGAAGTCCTTAGAAATGAAAATATATCAACTTGTTTCTTAGTGGCTAATCAATAGAAATGTGCATTTCCTTGTAATATTGAAGTCAATCTTAAGGAATAGTGCAGGCCATTACCCTTAGGAGTGGCAAATAGATTAGGGATACCTCTAAGGACCAAGGCATTTAAGACGCAGAAGGGAATTTCAGGAGGAAACAATAACGAAAGAAGAGAATAGTGTTGCAGCTCCTCTATGTTGGAGTTGGTGCTCGGCTCGCCAAATTTTGTTGTATTTATTGTAAATACGATGTACATTTTGTTTTATTATGAATAAAATTAAGTAATTTTTATCAATATTATCTTATATATGGTAAAGGCATAAATGACTGTAGAATGAATAGTTGTGACATAATTGCAAAAGTGCCGCAATTGTTACTGAGAAATATCATAATACAATTCATTCTTAAATTGTTCCTAGTCAAGGTTTACATACTTGGTCAGTTAGTAAACTCGTGAGACTGGTACGTGTTGTATATTAGAATTGTTCTAATGGTTTATCTCAGTAGACCATAAGTCTTGAGAGACTCATATAAACACGTAGGGATTTATTGGATAAATACTGAATGACTCATTTAAAGATTCCTGATAGATGGTACACCAACGTCAATAGGAGTCTTTACGAGTCGAATAACATATTAGCTCCTTTGACTTAAGATACCACTGTGGATATGTGAGATATTCTCCATACTTTGATGACAGTCACGTCAACTATCTTTTAATATCAGACCTCCGCCTGTTCGTTGGGTATAGACTGATGCTCACGATATCTTGTGATGTATCCAGAGAGGATCTGTCAGTTAGTGTATGGGATTTAGGTGTCTAATTTATGATTCTTTGAAATCCTTGGCCGGGGTATGATTCGGAAACGAGTTCTGAATATTTATTGAGGATCTTAATTATGTTGCGACACATGAATTGTTCATAGCGGAGATTTGATGTTTAATCTATATCTCCGGAACAATTTGGATAACCAATGACAGAAGGATTATATATATGCAATGATTTCTACTTGGATGGTTCAACTTGATTATTTGTGGTCGTCGTAATTTGTGAGTGGACAAATAACGGACATGGAAATGATTTCCATGACAGATCAACTTGAACCTAGAGAGTCCCACAATATAAAGTGTACTCGTTGAGCACTTGGGTAATTAATTATAGATAATTCGGATTATTCATAATATACACATGCGTATTAAATAATGTGTATTTGTATACAATACATAATTTAGATTAGATACACATTATTTACCAATTGAATTTTGACACTTGTTTTATAATTATTATTAATTAATTAATTGTTAATTAATTACTAATAATAATAAAATGGAGGAATATTCTTGGAATTTTTTCCATGTATTTATTTTGTCATTTTGTTAAATGGATAAATAAATTAATTAAATAGTTAATTAATTAATTTATTTAAAGATAAGGATATCTTGAATATTCTTTTCTAAATGGAAAATTTTGATTTGCTAATCCATGAGTTTTGAACACATGAATTTATTTAACAAAAATCAAAATAATTACATTTAGATAAGATCTAAATGTGTGTTGAGATTATTGGCCAAAATTAAATCATTTTTTTGACTAAAAATTAGCCAAAATTTCGGCCATAGGGTTTCTTTCTTCTATAAAATTAAACTTGTTTCATTTTTGAGAAGTTTAACAACTTTCTCATGTGTTGAGAACAAAAAAGAAAAAGAGGATTAAGGTTCCAAAATTAATCAACACCAAAGGAGATAAATTGAAGGAATTGGAAACCAAAATTAAGGTAATATTGAATTTCCAATTTCTAATTTTCTTGCTTTTGTTTCTTGAGCATGAAAAATATATAGTGGATATGTATTTTGCATGTCTTGATTATATATGTATCTTGGATATGTGTTTGAAGCAAAACTAGGTGTTGATTGATTAGGTAACCTTAATTGTTTTCTTTATTTAGCATGTGTAAATGATTAATTAGGGAATTAATCTAAAAATTAAAAATTATCATTCTAGAGTGATGTTACCACTCTAATATTGCCTAGAATTGTTCTTGAGGCTTTATGTTGTGGTGATTTAATTTGGTGTAAATTAATTGGATTAATTTGTGAATAAATTGAATTTTGACTTGAAAAATTGAGAAAAACAAAAACTGGATCAGATCTGTTTTTGTTTGTTAAATCAGAATATTTCACATGCTCAAAGATTGGTTCAAGGAACGGGAAGCTCAATTTGATGCACAAATTCAGAGTCAAGCGGTGTCTATACAGAGAATGACAGATCAAGTTAGACAATTAATAAATAACCTGAATCACATATCTCACGGAGCAAATTCAAATAATACTGAAGAAGCCTTCGAATATCCTGAGATTCATCATGACATCATAACAGGGGACGACGCTGAGCAGTATCAAGAATCGGAGGGTGATACTTATGGAACATGCATTTCACAGATGACAGATGAAGAATTGAATGCGGAAATCCTAAAATATATCTGTGAAGAAAAGGTGGAGCAAGAAGCAGAGCAAATGGAGGAGCAAATGTCTAACCTTATTGAAGATTCAGAGCATTCAGGCGAAACATCGCTGTTTTGGGGAGTACTGATCAAAGATATCACCCGGAAGCTTGAAAGAATGGAACTTCCATTTCAAGTCAATCACCATACGAGACCTCCTGATTTTCTTTCTTTCTTTTCAGGAACCACTGGAGCAATAAAGTTTAAGAAGGTGGCACAAGCACTGAATGGGACAAAAAAAATTTGCCACCTTACCGTTGGAAGAGACCCTTCAAAAGCAACGCTCACATGATTGTCTTTAATCGGACATCCAAAACGACGCTGAAACCTCCTTGACAGATAGATTTCAGTCACGTCTAGCTGAAGATGAAATATTTAGCGCTAGCAGTGAGGCAACCCATGCAATTTGTTGTGATTTATGTTTCCATATTTTGTGTATACATGTTGTAGATTTTTTAATATTGTGTGATATTTTTGTAGGGAAAAGCACAAACGAAGCATTTTAAGACAGAAGGAATGGTGTTTGGCAATCACAAAGAAGAGAGCTAATTCATTTGTGATGGCTGAGTCAAGAATGGATTCTTGAGACGCATCCTTATGAATTTATACTAAGCTAGTAGCGTATTACGTACACAATTTCGTTGCCTTAATAATTACTTTGATTTGCTTTTCTGTTTTTATTTCCTTTATTTTTGCCGACAAGATCAAAACTTTTTGACTTTTCACGATTTATTTTAACGTTCATCTAATAATTGTCATTTGGCATGTACTAGTGCTACTATTACTCACCCATTTTCAGGTTCTATAAATTCAGCTCGTCATACATCCAAATAAGAGAGAGTAAATGGAAGCAACTTCACAGCAGCGAGTCAAGCGAATTTGTGTTTTCTGTGGATCCAACTCTGGTAATAAACCAGAGTTCATTGAGGCTGCAAAGGAATTAGGGAGAGTCATAGCAGAATGAAATATGGACCTAGTATATGGCGATGGAAATCTTGGATTAATGGGAAGCATTTCAAAAACAGTTCAGGAGGGTGGCGGTCATGTTTTGGGAATCATTCCGAAAACTTTGGCGGACGAACACATAATCGAAAAAACAAATGGAGATGAACACATTATCTCGGGGATGTTCGAAAACCTCCTTGAAATGGTTAATACTGCTGATGAGTTTATTGTTTTACCAGGTAGGCTCAGAATGTTTGAAGAGATATTCACAGTAGCATCATTGGAACATTTGAACATTCATCGGAAGCCCATTGGATTACTCAACATTGAACATTTTTTCGATTTTCTGTTTGTATTTCTTGCGGAAGCCAAAAGACATGAGTTCGTCACAAAATCAGTACAAGATATTTTCCTGACTGTAACAAAGGCTGAGGAATTATTTGACCAAATCCTAGCCTTTGAACAAAAAATCGACCCCATTCTTTCCAAGTTGAATTGGTTAGATAGCGATCGTGGTAAGAAGCGTAAATTGGACATAGATCTTAATCGGTAATTTTTTTCGTAGAATTGCTGTTAACCAGGTATGATCTTTAAACTTTTCTTCTACTGTTTAAGACATTGGGGACAATGTCTCATTTAGGTTTGGGGGTGGGGAATAGTTGGCTAGTATCTTGTTATTTTCTCTAGTTTTTATTTAGTCCAAATTTTTTCGAAAAATACAAAAAAAAATTGAAAATGATTTACAAAAATCAAAAAAATATTTCTTGTTTTTGTGTTTTTAATTTGATTAATCGAGTTAAATTAGTGAGAGATAGTTGTGTAATGAGTTTCCACTCTTGATACGTATCTCAAACCTATTTTCGAAACAAGTTAATTTTTGTTTATTTCCTTGTGAATTATTTAATTTGTGAATTCTCCATAAAATTGACTAAAATGAATCTTCATATGCTCAGTTGGCAGGTATTATCAACATGCATGGTAACATACGGACTTGAGTTGTATTTGAAAGGTTTGTAATATTCATTGCTCTAGTTTAATTGGATGAAACATCTCAAAAAAAGTAATGGAGTAAAAAAAAACTTCTGAGATCCGAGTTATTAAGTCTGTAAGGGTGTCTTAACACCTAGTGCCCTAAAGCCAACTAGTTTGGGAGTCACTGGCCCAAAGCTCGTTACATGGATCAAAGATGTTGCCAAATAAATATATATATCTGAAGTCTGAGTAATTAAGTCCGTAGGGGTGTCTTAACACATGATGCCCTAAAGCTAACTGATTTGGGAGCCACCGGCCCAAAGCTCGTTACATAGATGGAAGATATTGTATATAAATAAAAATAAAATAAAATAGAAAAATCAGAAAAATTATTTCATTGCTACAAAAGGTGTGAAATCTGATATAACTTTAGGAGAAAAATATTACTCTCTTTTCAACTACCATTGTGACTGTTGTGGGCAAAAATGAGTTGATTAATATTTTGTTGGCTTGAATATGGAGAATGGTAAATATAATCGGAGAATTTACTTATTCGGTAATTTAGAAAGAAACAAAACAACTACTAACTTGGAGTATAAGTTTCACTTGATTAATCACTAACTTCTTTATTCTTTTTTCTCTTGTTTTTTTGCTTTTGTGTGCATTAGTTTTACTTTCTTTTTACTTTTGTAAAATATTTGTGGGTATCATTGCTGTCAACCCTCACGAGACTACAACTCGTCCACTAGGGACACATAGGGGTTTAAAAGCTTGTTGCATACGCTAAATACAACCGTGATCCCTACGAAAGTGGCTTAGCTTAATTTTATTTTTTTTGTGTTTTGCTCGAGGACTAGCAAAATGTTAGGTTTGAGGGTGTGATGAGTGGTATTTGTATCACTATTTCTCACTCATTTGACCTAATATTTTGTATAGATTCTTGAGTTTTGTGAATATTTTGATATGTTTTGTGGTATTTTGTAGATAAATAAAGTTTCAGGACTCTCTAGAGGTGATTTGGGGCCAAAACAGTGAAAAATGGACAAAAGGGCAATTTGGTAATTTTGCGCGACGCTACGCCTATCCTGTGCCATGAGCTGCTAACGTGCGCCGGGGGACACGTGTCAAAATCTGAAAAGTTTGACTTTCTAACGTGCGCCTGCCACGTGTCAACATCATAGCCAATTCACTAACGTGCGTCGTGCCACATGTCATCAATCCTATGGTGCCGACAATACGCGTGCCATGTGTCAGCTTCTTATTCGGCCGCATAAACCACGTGACATGTGTCAGCCACGTGTCATCCACGTGGCCGTCATGTGTCTTCCACGTCAGCATCCAACCGAGTCACCATGCCACGTGTCGCCATGTCATCAACAGCCAATCAACGCCCGCCACGTGTCAGCATTTCAGTGGACCGAATCATAACGCGTGCCATGTGTCAAAATTCTATTGTGCCGACAGCAACAGTGTGCCACGTCAACAGTCAACAAATCAAACCGCGTGCCACGTTTGCAAGACAACATCCCACACGTATTTGACCAAGTCAACACGGCCTCGCGTCACGACGCAAGAAGGAATCACACGTGGCGACGCGTGGCCGATCAGATGCCTATAAATTGAAGCTTTATGCACCTCATTTGGTGTGCTTTCCTTGGGATTTTTTTCCCTGATTTCATAGGATAGCATCTGTTTTGTAATTATAATTAAATAATTAATTTATGTATTTTTTATTTTTATTTTTAATTTTAATTTCAGTATTTTATTTTTTTAATTTTCTTTATGTTTTGTAGTTAAATTTTCGCTGGGGTAAAAGGTGAAACATTTAATATAATTATCTAGGTAAATATCACTTAATTATAATATTTAAATTATAATTTAACCGGATTAATTAATGGCAGACTTTATTACCGCCTATATGGTCGGTCTAAATATAAATTACTTTACCGCCTATATGGCTGGTCTTTATGTGACAGATAATTACCGCCTATATGGCTGGTGTAGTTGGACTAAATGGATTACCGCCTATATGGCTGGTTTTAAATGTTTAACATTATTAATTCCTGAGAAAGCAGAACAAAAAATAATTTATATATTATAATAAGTGAGATTCCTAGATAAGAAATATTAAATGTGGATCCTATTAAATGTGGATCCTCTAACCCCCAGTATTTTATTTTTATTCTAGGGAAGTGATGAAACACAATATTAATAGGCTTAATAATTTATTTAATTATATATTAGGTAATTCTTTAGTTTGTTTATTGAGTCTTAAGCTTAATACTTCTTGTTGTCTGATCACCAATAAGATTGATGTGGTAAACTTAAAATGAACTTGACGAAGGGATTTTAGGTTTCAGCCTTAGATTCAATAGCCCACGATCTTCCTTGAGGATATATAACCCTTTAATAGGTTTCCTTACAAGATAGACATATACCTGTCGGGCGGGGGTAACCACAATTGGAACTTGATCTTAATGAATCCAGGTAATTTGGTTAACATAGACATATGGTTTAATTGGATTATACTGGGTATGTACAGCTGACCATCGACATAGGCTTTTGCATAATTTCGTGTACCAGGTTAGCAAACTGATTTATTACACATATATAAAAGAAGCAATTCATCTTTATAATAATATTGTGTGGAGTCACAACCCTAGATCTTTGAGTCTTTTGTTATTTTCCTTAGTATTTTCTTTTGTGTCTTTAAGTATTTTATTTATCAAATCCACATTCAACCAACCAAAAGAAATCATTCTCTTCTCCCTATAATTAGATACCTGTAAATAAATAGTATCAATAATTAATAACAATAATAGTAATTAAGTCCTCGTGGGATCGATATTTTTATACTACTTGAACGTTACGTGCGCTTGCGTTATACGTGTGTGATTAAGCACCGGTTAGACGCACCAAATTTTATTGTATTTATTGTAAATACGATGTACATTTTGTTTTATTAAGAATAAAATTAAGTAATTTTCATCAATATAATCTTATATATGGTAAAGGCGTAAATGACCGTAGAATAATTAGTTATGACATAATTTCAAAAGCTTCGCAATTGTTACTGAGAAATATCACAATACAATTTATTCTTAAATTGTTCCTAGTCAAGGTTTACATACTTGGTCAGTTAGTAAACCCGTGAGACTGGTATGTGTTGTAAATTAGAATTGTTCTAATGGTTTATCTTAGTAGACCATGATTCTTGGGCGACTCATATAAACACGTAGGTATTTATTGGATAAATACTGAACAACTCATTTAAAGATTCCTGATAGATGGTGCACCAACGTCAATAGGAATCTTTATGAGTCGAATAGAATATTAGCTTCTTTGACTTGACATACCACTGTGGATATGTGAGATATCCTCCATACTTTGATGATAGTCACTTCAACGATCTTTTAAGATCAGACCTTCGCCAGTTCGTTGGGTATAAATTGATACTCACGAAATCCTGTGATGTATCCAGAGAGGATCTGTCAGTCCCGTGTACGGGATTTAGGTGTCCAATTTATGATTCTTTGAAATCCTTGGCCGAGGTATAATTCGGAAACGAGTTCCGACTATTTATTGAAGAATCTTAATTATGTCGCGACACATGAATTGTTCATAGCGGAGATTTGATGTTTAATCTATATCTACGGAATAATTCGGATAACCTATGACATAATGATTATATATATGCAATGATTTTGACTTGGATGGTTCAACTTGATTATCTGTGGTCGTCGTAATTTGTGAGTGGACAAATAACGGACATGGAAATGGTTTCCATGACAGATAAACTTGAACCTAGAGAGTCCCACAATATAAAATGTACTCGTTGAGCACTTGGGCAATTAATTATAGATAATTCGGATTATTCATAATATACACATGCATATTTAATAATGTCTATTTGTATACGATACATAATTTAGATTAGATACACATTATTAACCAATTGAATTTTGACATTTGTTTTATTATTATTATTAATTAATTAATTGTTAATAATAATAAAATGGAGGAATATTCTTGGAATATTTTTCCATGTATTTATTTTGTCTTTTTGTTAAATGGATAAATAAATAAATAAAATAAATTATTTATTTATTTATTTAAAGATAAGGATATCTTGAATATTCTTATCTAAATGGAAAATTTTGATTTGCTAATCCATGAGTTTTGAACACAAGAATTTATTTAACAAAAATCAAAATAATTACATTTAGATAAGATCTAAATGTGTGTTCGGATTATTGGCCAAAATTAAATCAATTTTTTGACTAAAAATTAGCCAAAATTTCGGCCATATGGTTTCTTTCTTCTATAAAATGAAACTTATTTCATTTTTGAGAAGTTTAACAATTTTCTCATGTGTTGAGAACATAAAAGAAAAATATGATTAAGGTTCCAAAATTAATCAACGCCAAAGGAGATAAATTGAAGGAATTGGAAACCAAAATTAAGGTAATATTGAATTTCTAATTTCTAATTTTCTTGTTTTTGTTTCTTGAGCATGAAAAATATATATTGGATATGTATTTTGCTTGTCTTGATTATATATGTATATTGGATATGTGTTTGAAGCAAAACTAGGTGTTGATTGATTAGGTAACCTTAATTGTTTTCTTTATTTAGCATGTGTAAATGATTAATTAGGGAATTAATCTAAAAATTAAAATTTGTCATTCTATAGTGATGTTACCACTCTAATATTACCTAGAATTTTTCTTGAGGCTTTATGTTATGGTGATTTAATTTGGTGTAAATTAATTCGATTAATTTGTGAATAAATTGAATTTTGGCTTGAAAATTTGACAAAAACAAAAACTGGATCAGATCTGTTTTTGGTTGTTAAATCAGAATATTTTTCATGTAAAAATATGTTATTTGGATGACATTGGATGTGTATTGGGTGGTGGATAAATTCTGGAAATTGTTCCGGAGCGAAAACGGAGAAAACGGTGAAATTCACGTCAAAACGTGCTCACCGCGTTCCGGCTATGAAACCAGCGAACTGGGCACTATTCGGGCGACCCAAGGTTTGACCAAACACTGCCCGAGTGACCGGGTTGCCCTGGCTCAGCTGTTGGTCAATCGGTTTGACCATTTGCCCATTATGCGTATTATTTTTCGAAAAATATTTTCGTAAAATAATTCCTCGTGTTTCGAAATATATTATGTTATGAAATGTTAATAAATAATATATTTAAACTTATTTGGGTGAATTAAAAATATTTGATATTCATTAATTCACTCGGAAAATTTTAAAATGTTTAAAAACCATTTTCGCCTTCTGCCGCACCCTTCCACTGCGTACACCCCAACACTCTGTATAAGCCACCCCATCCCGAAGACACCTTTGCCATATCCCCAACGCTTTCAAAGAAAAACGTTGGATGATCAGTTTTCCAAATTCCTATATATCTTTAAAAAGCTTCATATCAACATATTCTTCGCAGATGTGTTAGAACAAATGCCTAACTATGTAAAGTTTATGAATGAGATGATGTCCAAGAAGAGGAAGCTGGCTGATTTTGAAACAGTAGCACTCACAGAGGAGTGTAATGCCATCATACAAAAGAAGCTCCCTCCAAAGCTGAATGATCCTGACAGCTTTACCATACCATAAATTAATGGAAATCGAGACTTTGGTAAGACACAATGTGATTTAGGTGCAAGTATCAATCTTATGCATTTTTCCATCTACAAATAGTTGGGCTTAGTTGTGGTGAAGCCAACCACCGTCACATTACAACTACCAGATATATCCTTCACCTACCCACGAGGAATATTTGAGGACGAGCTGGTCAAGATGGATAAGTTCTTTTCCCCCCACTGACTTCATTGTTCTTAATATGGAGGAGGAATCATTGATGTGAAGAAAGTTAAACTGGCAATGCGAGTTCAAAGCAAAGAAGTTCCCTTTAGTGTTTTCAAAGTTATGTTAAGTCCTTAAGGTAATGAAGAATGCAGTAGGGTAGAGATTTTAGAAGATGTCGTACACAAATTCATTGGCGAGAGTCCACATAATAGGGTAGATAAGGAAGTTGCAATAGACAATTACCATGTGTTAAATGTGTCTCCATGTATTCATGCCAACACGCAGGGTGAACCAATAGTCAAGAGGCTAAAGAACATAGTGAAGCCATGCATAAAAGACCCTTCACAGCCAAAACTGAAGCCACTTCCAAGGCACCGTAAAAAGAGGAACTCAAGAGTCAATGCTCGCATGAAGATGATTTTTAGAAAGCTGAAAAAGAGGTTGAGCTACTCTTTTCATATGCGTAGTCTAGAATTTCAAAATGGCAGAAAATTTACAGATCATGACCCAATTGAGGAGCCCATAGCTGAACCATCGGTGGACCCTAGAGGACCATCCATGGATAAATTTTCGCAGCCAGTCAAGCATATTTTTTCATGTCATAATCATTGGTGGATAACAAAGAAGAAAACACATGACATTGCCCGATCCACTACATTGAAGCCACCATGACCACTTGGGTGGTTACATCTAGCGGAAGACGTTAAACTTAACGCTAGATAGGAGGTAATCTAAGCATTTTATTTTAATTTTTTCAATTTATGTTTTTCATTTTTGTGTGTTAGATATTTTCATGTTTATGTAGACAGATATTATCGGAGGTAACATGGCCTGTGCAATTAAGAATCTGATATGTAGCAATCAAGATGGCAGTGCACCATACATACTCCCATATGGAATGGGTGTTCACAGGTCGGGTCGAGTCGGGTTTTTTTGAATTTTGTGAGACCCGATCGGGTCGAGAAACCCGAACCTGAAATTTAAGAGATGAAACCCGATCAGGTCGGGTTGGCCAAAAAAATAAGATTTTTTAAATGAATTAATTATTTTTAAATATAAATATTAGTTATTTTATGTCCCGAAAATTATCATATATATAAAGTTTCAAGACAACAAAAGTAATAAATAAATGAAATAATTGTAAAAACTTTAAAAATTAATAAAATTCTAAGAATAATAATAAAAATATTATAGGGTCATGTCAAGTCGGGTCTGATCTTAATATCAAACCCGTGACCCAACCAGAAACTTTCGGGTCTGGTCGGGTTAACCCGAAAAATCATTAATTTTTTTGAAACCCGTGCGGGTCGGGCCGCGGGTTGACCATATGGTAGTGTTGTTCCACTCTCTATTCTTAATTATTTTTATTTTGTTACATTGGGGATAATGCAACTGCTAAGTTTGAGGTCTGTGCATCACTACTGTGTGTGTTTATTTGTCGTGTGATGTTTATCTTCGGGAAAAAAAAAACTAGGGACTATAACATAATTCCGATGATAAGGTTGTTTGTTTTAGTATTAAATGTTAGAAAATGATAAATTTTTGAAAATCTTTTATCTAATGCCTTGAGTAAGTGATTTAGGTCAGACTCATTTTCACTTAAAAGAAGGTTTCTATTAGTAAAAACCTAGTTAATTAATAAAGTGATTAGTTGCAATAATAGGTTGTCGATGAATGACCGTTTTTGTAGATATTTATCTCTGACTGTTATATTTAGAATGTGTACGATTTAGTTTTTAAAAAGAAAATGAGAAAAGAGAAGAAAATAAAATAAAATAAAATACCACCTATAACCTTTAAGCATGAAGCTACCCATGGGCGAGTGTTAGGACCACCATGCAGAGAAATACTACCTTAAAGGGTAGGTTGAGTTTAAAAAAATAATAATATAAACATCAAAGCCGTATTACACTGAGAACAATAGTCAGTACATAGCAATATTGAGATATCTAGGTTGGTTTGACCCATCAAATTCAGATTTTTGAGATTAAATTACTGAGTTAACTTAGCTAGGTATCGAGATGTGACCAGACCTTAACACACACACACTGTGAGTCTGACTTAGATATAAGTTGAATCATACACTTTGAAGGTTTCTTTGATTTCATTACTAGGCATTCTTTGAGCACAATATTTGCTCAAGACATTCATGGACTTGTTTATTTGTTTTTTTATTGCTTGCTTTTATATTTTTGCATGATTACATATGCATGTTAAATGACGTTTTGTGGGTTTCATTGATGCAAGCCCTCACGAAATATAACTCATCTACTAGGGCCGCCTAGGGGTTTAAAGGCTTGTAGCATATCCTAAATGCAATCGTAATCCCTACGAAAATAGCCTAGTTAATTTAGTTACTTTTATTTAGTTTTTCTTTAGACTTTTGCTCGGGACTAACAAAATTTTAAGTTTTGGGGTGTTTGATAATTGTGATTTATACACACTTATCCAAATATCCCTAACTTATTATTTTGTTAATTTCATGTCATTTTACATATTTTTTAGTTTCTTTTGTATTTCATTGATAGGAAATATTAGAGCATGGATTTTGAGGCTAACGTACGTGTTTAGGGAGCTTAATGATACAAAGGAAGCACATAGGAAAGATAAAATATGCAAAACAAGATACTTTGGCCGAGCAAGAGGCGTCGCGATGCCAGAATTTGTAACACGATGCCAGAATTTGCATCGTGATGCCAACACCATCAGCGAACACAAAATTTCACGAGATGCTGGAGTCGCGATGCCCCGGATGATTTTCAGACTTTAGGAAATCCATTTTCTACACTCACAGATGTCCTTCAAACTTCTTATAAATACATGGTGCGTCCAAAAACCTAGGGGGAGAGAATAAAAAAAAATTAGAAAGCTCAAAACATATAATTTAGAGGGATCAAATAAGGAAATTGAAGAGGAAGAATATGAGACAAATGTGGTGAAGTTCAAAGACAAAGGGATCCGATTCAGATTTTATCTTCTAGTTTCTTTCTTTAAAATCTTTTGATGTTCAATATGTTCTTGAATATGTTTTCATTGTTCTTTTATTTAGTCATGAACTAATTTTCTTATTATAGAGGATGATGTAGCCTATGATTGAACCTATTGTAGGAATCGATTTCTTGTACGGCGAAAGCGGGTTAGGCACCAAGATTGACCTTGAAAACTTTTTCCGCTCTTCCCTCCTTATAGCTGACACTGTCCAACCCTATTTGTCTCATTTTGATTATATTTTTGATGGTTTTAACAAACCTAAAAAACCCCGGAATAGCCCCAAACAGCAGCCAAAAACTGGATAGTTTTACACACCGAAACTTTGCTTCACACGTGCGCAATTCACTGTTTTCGTTACTGGTTGTTTTGTTGTTTTTGGAAAGTAATTCTGGATCTATTAAGAACTCTAAAATAATCCCAAAATGTCCCCAAGTAAGCCATTTGTATTGCCAAAATTATCTGCACGAGAACACATCAAAATCCAAGCACTAATAAGTGTGAAAGGTGGCGGCAGTGAGCATATTTTTTTGCTCACTTCCGAATGGTACAAGAAAGAAAGGAAAAAAGATTTTGTGGTAAGTTCCAAAAGGTTTTCCGTATTATGACTCACAACTAACAAATGGGAAGTGTGAGCTTCATTCACCAAAATAAATCTCTAAATACTGTAGAGATTAAAATTGTCACATAACAATTTTTCTTTTGTTGTTCTTTATTTTTCTTTCAAATCTTTGAGAGAAAATAAGAACAAAGGTGGCTAGGGTTCTTCGAAAGGAATTTGGGTGAAAAGGAAAACCATTTTCCTTTTTATACCTAAGGTTTAAGTTGTCAAAGAAATAACAAAAACATTCCCTTCTTCCTTGAGAATTTCGACCATATAGATTTTTTTCGTAACAAAAATAATTTTGTTAAATGCCTTCACTAAAATATTTAAAAGTTACCCTTATAAAATAATGTAACTTCCAATTTTGTAAATGAAAATATTTGAAATCAAATTTCAATAACATTCATTTCAAAAATTATATATTAAATTTTCAAATAATTTAATAACAATTTTTTTTAATAAATAATAAATGATTATCTCATAATCATTTATTATGGAAAAATATTATATTAAAATTAATATAAAGTTACAAGTGTGACATATATCCTTAATCACAATAATAATAAAAATATATGTGAGTATATAGTAGGACCATCCAATTATATTTAATTTGCTACAGTAAATCGAGCTAGCACGATGACCAAATGGACCTAGAGTTCTGAGCTTAATAATCTCGCAATATTAATTAAACTCTTTAATTAAATATTCTGAATTATTAACTTTAGGTTATTCTACTAAAAACCTAAATTTTCTCTCTCGTTGCCATAAATATATTATATAAGCCGAACTATGTCAGTGTCCATCGTTATAATTATTACATACAGATTAACCCTTCACGAGTATCTTATAATTATAGCCGGGTTAAAATATCCGTTATACCCATATAATTATTTTTACATTAAGTACCATACATCCCAACAAAAACAAGTACCCCCGGCCGAGCCGAAATGAAACATATACAAGCATCACGGAGGGTCAAAAACATAAACTATCAAACACCGTGACGAAAATAGATTTTTAAGTGTCTCAACGGAAACAAGGTTTTACGATTTAAAAACATCAAATTATTTTCAAGCGTCGAGACAAAAATACATCATCAAGCACCCCGAAGGAAACATATTGATAAATCATAAAACATGAAAATGTGAACCAACCGTCGAGGCAGAAACATATTCTTTATCCTTTATAGTCAAAACCAAAATATCTGAAATATTTATTTCTTTCTTCTTTCTTTCCATTTGCTTTTCAAAACACTTTTATGCCGCGAAAAAAATACCAAATTCTCAAAACATAAAACAAAGATACCCATTCATAATTCAGACTATCATTATCATAGAATAACTCGTACCTTAAAACACATTGAATTCACATCACATCACATACATATTCATATACCTATATAAACGACATACTTTTAATTTAGTATACATATATACATATATATATTCATAATATACAAATATGTACCGATAATCCGAATCACCCATATCAAATCAAAATCATTGCACATCATACCATATACCCGAAATCAAATCAAGTTATAAACATGAAACCTATATAGTTTATACGCAATAGAAAACTTACTTAGACGATCGGATACCATGTAGCTGCAGTCACCAACACTTAAACATTTGCTCTGATACCATAACTGTAACACTCCGCTATAGGCACGATGTTACTGGCAGGAGACAGAATTAACACATCTCCATAAGCCTCTAAATTTACAGAAAACGAACATGATGTGTCATAAAACTGGACAACCTGGATCACAGTCCAACATCAAAAAGAGACCTGAGAAGACATCAAATATACAAAAGGACCTCAGGTCCTTACAAAACATATCAAGATCAAAATCAACACTTAAGGGCTCTGTGCCCACAACATCAATCAACACTTAAGGGCTCCATGCCCACAACTTCACATTCAATCAAAAAATTTACTTATTAATACAAAAAAACATACTCAGCACGACAAATAATTACATATTAATCATATACCCTAAACTTCTAAGACTTTCCCCATGACACTTGCGAGGGTGACTGCAACTTGAGTGATCCGCGTCTCGAGCATGACTTCCAAAGCTGAAGTGGTTGTCCTATCTGGCAGCCAACCTGCAAAACTAGCAAACTGGTTTGGTGTGAGTTATAAAAAATCAGTAAGTAACCATGCTCGTACTACAAACAAATATAGAATTCAAGCATATCAGAGATTTTTCAGGATTACCAAGTTATTACGATTTCAGATTTATCAACTTTTTATTATCCATTATTCTTACACATGACAAATCCTCATATTTACATATGTGCCAATCTAATAGCCAAACATCCAAAGCACACAAAGTAAAAATTCAAATACCACAAAGCATTTCATTTAGCATCGAATCCATTTCAATCACATGAAACACGAAGTCACATATCTATACTTTATCACGAATAAGTATCTTTGAAACATCATCAAATTGGTAAGTCAAACAAACTTTCTTCAATTCTTGACAAACTTTCTTCAATTTGATAGCCTCACGATAACTTAACATTCGTGACTTATATACATTCACACGTATCAGTTTATAAAATCTTAGGTCACTTCTCTTATATTCATGCAAATCCAATTTCAGAATTCTTACTTGGAGACATGTCAAGCACCAGAAGCTTACAAACACATTCAGTTTCTTTCACAATATACGTATATACAATAAGAAACTTAGCAAACACACTTTACAACATCTTATACTCGCACCTGTTTTCAAGTCATTCTTTCATTCCACATAAACATACATAGTCCATAAATATCACATGATATACCATACACACACATACACTCAAACATACATACAATCATCGTGTAACCGATAAGAAAGCGCACATAACAGTCAAAATATCTAGAACATATCACCAAACAATATATATATATATATGGCTGGCTTACACATACAATAATCTTACGAGACTCATTACCTATTTTAGAATATGTATGAGATGAATGTCGTCCGAACAGATTCCTAACCAGCTCGGCTACTACAACACAAAATTATCGACCAATTAAACATACACACATGTCACGTAACACAAACTCATCGCACGATTTCTCATACACAAGCACATACATGACAAAAACTCCAAGTCATCATCCAAATACTCATATACTTACATTTATTTCAATCATATGAATACACATAACTACCATTCAAATACTAAATCTTTAACAATCCTCATTCTTTCGCTTATCGATCAACACACTTAGTCTCTAAACTTCGATGTGGAAATATCTGGTACGGAAACTTATCAGTTAAACATATTCATTCGGGAAAGACTTAGCTTATACTCATTTCTTATCATACTTAACCAATCCAACCTCTAAACAAATAATTCACATGTATGAGTCAATAATAAACTTATTCAAATAACATACACATTCATATGCTAATATAAGTTCAGTAATCATAACTTGTTCCCTTTATCGATCTTATAAACTTAAATCATAAATATTTTATCATCTCATACACATACAAATACATGTACATATATTTATACATATGTTTATACATATACATACCATTACAGGTTCATACACTTACGTACATAACACATGCATATAAACATTAAGCTCATCAAATATTTCACTTCATATCTTAACAATAATAAAAATTCATACATGTGATGGTCAATTCACTTAACTAAACATAGTCTTGAACTTCGTTCTCATACTACCTCTTAATTATCCTCGTTTATCCTAAATACTTCAATCAACTCTATATACATTTAAACACAAACAACAATTCAAGTACTTCCGGTCCTAGTCAAATCGAGATTTTGAGGGCATATAAGGACTCCAAACGATCCCACGAATGCGCTAAAATCAAAAAAATTTCGATCGGAGCACTGTTCATTCATGGGTTACTGTTCACCATCGCTTTATTCCTCGTTTTACGTGAAACCATGTACGGAATGAAAAAATCATCACCGTTAACTTGTAGTACTCTCCGAGAGCTTCGATTTAGCGGGTGGCTCGGACCGTGAAACGAAACGACGAGCCAGGATCAAAAACCCCACTTCACGCGTGTTTCCTACTCTTTTCTGCCATTTATCGATGTCCTGGGGCTGTCGCAGGCCATGATAAGTGTGATTTATACCCACTTATTCTTACATTTTTATCTTACTATTTTGTTAGATTCCATGTCATTTAATATATTTTGTAGTTTCTTTTATGTTTTATTGGTAGAAAGCATTGGAACATGGATTTGGAGCAAATGTACGTGTTTTGGGACCTTACAGACGCATCAGAAGCACGCGGGAAAATAGAAAGCGCAGAAAAAACTCATCCTGAAAAATAGGGTGGCTTTGCGGCGCCACTTTTGGCATCGCGGCGCCTCATCAGGATGGCTTCATATAAATTTCCCGAGAGTTAGGTGTCGCGACGCCAATTCCGGCATCGCGACGCTGCGACAGGAGCCCAGAATCTTCAGAAATTATTATTTTACATGCACAATAACTCTAGGACTTCCCTATAAATATAGAAGCTCGTCCAAAACCCTTGAAGAGGAGACCAATACACTACTAAAGAGTTGAAAATATAATTTTATAGAGATCCAATGAGGAAGATTGAAGAGCGACAATAGGAGATGAAGGCGGTGACGTCCGAAGGCGAAGGGATTCGATTCGGGTTTAATCTTCTAGTTTCTTTCTTTAACTCTAATGATTTCTATTAGATTCATGACCCTATTTTCATTGTTTTTATCTTTGGTCATGAACTAACTCTATTATTCTAGAGGATGATGTAGTCAATGCTTGAACCTATGTATTGTTTGCTAATTTTAGTTTTATGAAGTTTTAATTCAGTTTATTTATATTCTTTTGTATTTAATGCTTCTAGTTTGTTGGCCACAAATTAAGATGATGAATGTTTAGAATCTATCACTCGGGAGAGGGGAATTTGAATAGGATCTAGAGAATATAACCTAGGAAATTTATAGAGTTCAGGAGAATCTATAATCCCTTTAAAGTCGTAACAAAAAATCACACAGTGTAATGAATTGTTAATTATTAGACTTTTATAGGGACATCAAAGTCTATCATTGATAATATATTCACTCGGCACTCGGGAGAGGGAGTTAGAATAACTTAGGATTCTTGGCTTATAAACTTCTAAACCGAATAAGAATTGATTGGTATAACAAATATATATGGGATAGCTAGGTGAAATCAGACTTTAGAATCTCTTCTACCTTGGTCTATCTTTATCAAATGATTTGTATCTTAATTATTTAGTTTTTAATCTAATTTTAGTTGCTTTCTAAATAAAGTTAGATTTACTAATTATAGTACTTAATGTGAGTTGAATACAATCTCTGTTGGTTCGACACTCTTTCACTTATCTTTACTAAAATTTGACACCATACACTTGCGGTACGATATTAAATATCGTAACATGCCATCATAAGATTTAGTGGTGGCCAGCGCACCCCTCTGAACCATTGCGCCGACCGACGATGGCCGTTTGGCCACCAGCTCGACTAGGTCTCTTCAAAACATAATTTGGGGATAGGGGTCGGTGAGAGCAATTGGGAAGTTATCCCATTTCTGCAATTGTGAGAAACTTTGAGGTATTATAGAAAAAAATTTGGAAATTTCATTTTGACCCCCACAAAATTGCAGCCAAGTCCCTGTCATGGGGCTTTCTTAAAAATTCACCTTTTGGAAGCCCTTCTGATATAAATTTTGGAAAGGGTTCAAAACGAAAATAGTTCATCTCGGAAAAACGAGTCCAATGCTTCAAGAATCAGCTCAATCAGAGTTCGTTTGCTATTTTTATAGCTAATACAATAAACTTTCCGCGTATAAAACTATATATAAAAATCGCGTAACCGGTTCCCGAAACCACGCATTTTCTAACGAGACGAAACTTCACTTTAAAATATTCCGACCTATTTTTCAACACATAAACTATTATTTTCGAATATCATCCCGTTCCAAATTCTATACTTTAATTCCAAAACCTTACAAAACGGTTCTGAAAGCTCGGGATATTACAGCTAGCAAGTAGCAGCGAACTTTCTCATTGGCCACGACCCATTTTTGGTAGACATCGCATACAGCTTGGCCAAAATTTCCGGCAGACTCGAGAGGACATTTATCAGTCATGACAAACTTAAGGTCTTCACAGACCAAGATGGCGTTCATGTTACTTTTCCATTTAACATAGTTTTCTCCCGTTAATTTGTTATTAGAGATAATTGATATGATAGGAGAAACCATGGCTGAAAATAAAACAAGCATGCATTTTAACATTCATTTATCGCATATTAAAATCATCAAAAATGTTTAGGCATAACATTAAACATGACATGCATCGTGTATAATGAATCTGACACTAATGAAAGTCTAAAAAAATAAATAATAAATACAGTGAATCATATCATACATAAAAATGTTTACAAATGGGACCAATTCTCAATATTATCTAGGACGCATGTCGTTGGTTGAAGTGTCTTTTGCCGACAATGGAAGTGTTTCACTACGGGAATGATCGGATTCTGTAATCTCTGAGTTAAAGCCTACTAAGGATGACATGTCGGATTCAATGGTGCTGTGCATAAAAAATGCTGGTTCTGAAGGTACCGGAAGAGTTAGGGAGTAGCTATTAAGCATGAGAACCACGGAAGCCATTGTTGGTCTGCTGGCTACATTTTCCTGAACACATAGCAATCCAATGTGAATGCATCGTATCATTTCAGTTCTTGAACCATTAGTCAATGTCGGATCTATGAGATTCATTGTTGTTCCTTCCCTCCAATTTTTCCATGCCTGCGAGAATTCAACATGAGAGACAAAATTATTAATCAAATTGAATCTTCTCTGTTATCAAAATTGGAAATGTTTCCATGTCTTTCTAAACTTACAAAGCTTAAAAGATCTTCTACAGTCTCTCCATTTCGGAAACAAGTATTCCGCTGACCACTTAATATCTCCAGAACCAACACTCCGAAACTAAAAACGTCTGATTTAACTGAGAATTGTCCATGCATTGCATATTCTGGAGCCATATAGCCACTGCATTTCAATTTATATGGTGAGTCAGAAATTTTTTCAACACTTGAACATTTACAATAGCAATACTAACTTGTGTATGTGTGCATATATATAAACTTACTAGGTCCCCACAATTCTACTTGTATTTCCTTGAGTTTCATCCATCTCGAACAACCTAGCCATGCCAAAATCTGCTATTTTGGGATTCATCTCTTCATCTAATAAAACATTACTAGCTTTGAGATCACGGTGAATGATTCGAAGACGAGAGTCTTCGTGAAGGTAAAGAAGGCCTCTTGCAATGCCTCCAATAATTTTATAACGTCTTTCCCAATCTAGTTGTGCCCTCCTCGTTGGATCTGCACGTTCATGCAACTGTATTATTCAATGTACTGAAATAATATTTGTATTCAATATTATAAATATTTGGCATAAAGATACGAAATTGTATATTATATGAACAGGATAGAAAGTTATTGCAGATAAATTGAATAAGCATACCAAATATGAAGTGGTCCAGGCTCGTGTTAGGCACAAACTCATAGATGAGAAGTCTTTCTGTTCCTTCCAAAGAGAAACCAAGCAGCCTGACTAAATTACGATGTTGAAGCTTAGCCACTAAAAGGACCTCATTCTTAAATTCTAAATTTCCCTGTCCAGATCCCCTGGATAGCCTTTTCACAGCTATTTCTTCTCCATCATAAAGTCTACCCTGAAATCACATCATAACATAGGCAAGATTTTTAGCTACTGGATTTAATTTGTTTGGGAAATGGCAGATCAGTTGTGTGAATTTGGATTTTTTGCTGAACTGGTTGTGTTGATATTTTTTATAATCTTTTGTTACTTGCGGATTTATAGCACTAAACTGTTAAGATTTAATTGCATAGAAATTCTTATCTAATAAAATACACCAATCACAATTTGTAAAAAATAAAACATAGCAAAAAGCTGACCTCAAATCCAAGTTGCAATTTTACATGTATTTCTTACCTTATAAACAGCACCAAATCCTCCTTGTCCAAGCTTATTTGCATCAGAAAAGTTATCTGTTGCAATTCTAATACTATTAAAGTCGAATTGCAATGACTCAACTATACTAATTTCATCCGCAGCTACAGCTTCACCTGCAATGGGATAAATTTGCCCATTTAAATAACCAAACAAACTTTAAGCGTTTGTAAATTTATGAAATAAGAGTTTCTCTAGGAAACATTTTCACTTACTTTCCACTATATCCCTTGACTTTCTCCTCCTTAAAAAGATACAGATGAAGATGATAAGAATCAAAAAACTAACTGTTGTAGCAACGATGATGATGACAGTTCGAGCAGTGTCATTACCCTTTCCTGCAGAAACCAAAAGAAAAAAAACCTAGTTAAATTGGTTTAATTATATATATGAACAAAATTGGAAAGAGAGATCTAAAGTCAATAGTTCACCTCCACCCGGTGCCGGTGGTGGAGACAGCGACGGCGGTGGTGATGAATCTGCTGTTGTTTCATAAAATGGCTGAGTCTCAAACCGGCAATTGCAGCTGGGTTTAACGGTTCTCCCTCCAATCTTGCCAGAGCAACAATTCGGAATTTCCGCAATAGCCTCATTCAGGCATTGAGTGCACTCATCCAGAGACAAATCAGGAGTACACTGGACAAGTCCATATATCGTCCTAAAACTTCCCGTAGTGTCTCCTGTTGCAAACTTTTTCCGAGAATCTCCAGCTACAGCTGTTCTTTGTAATCTCTTTAACAAATCTTGCAGTGCCTGGTTGAACTGGCCCACATCGCCCGTCACATTATTCACATTTAACAGGCTGCGTGTAGGTTGTCTTCCCAGTACACCGAAAATTGATCTGTTCGAGTACCGAAGCATACATTCATCAGACCATCCTATTGCTTGCTTTACATTAGGACAAACCTGCAAGATTTCTTGAGTTGCGTTTCTTATACAACTTCGACAAATATCTTTTGAAACATCTCCTCTACAAAGAGCAATTACGTTTACTCTGTCAGGTTCTTGGCCAGCGGACTCATTGTAGAACCCATAATCTATGGATGTATTGGAGGTGATGGAGGATAAGATGCTGTTGAGATTTGTTTGATAGGCGCTGTTATTTGTGTAATTACCAAAATTGTTTGAACAAACATGCGAGAAAAACTGTTCCTGGGCATTAATGGACACAGCAAGTATGATAAAATAGATGAAGAAAAACAGGCTTGAGCAGCCCTTCGCCATTGAAACAATCTATGATTCTGATACCGTAAGATTTCTGTACAAAGCAAGCTTTTATGGTCATAAAATTGAAAACTAACGCGGCATGGTGGGCGAGTACTATACATTCAAATCCTTGTCAAACTTTCGTAATGCCAAACATCTAGATGTTATTAGTTTGTATCCACTTCAACAGTTTAATCTGAAATCGATAATAAATCATCTTATGATAATTTTGTGATTGATCAAAAATAATTGAAAATATTAAAATTGATATTTACCATAATTTTGAATTCAAAAATCATGATGTAAAAAATTAAACAATCTATAAATTTTTAATTTGGTCAATATCATTATGATATCAACAGAAAAATTTTATCTTTATTTAAGAAATTTAAGAAATTAAATATATTTTTGTTATTTTTCCAATAATAATTCTTTTAAATTATATATATTTTTGTTATTTTTTATTATTTATAACCGAATCATTCTATTTTTCATAGAATCATCAATCAAAAATCTTTTTTTTTTTCCAAAAAAAATAGATTAAAAATAGAAATTAAAAAATTTACGAAAAAAATGATTAAAATCAGCTAATCGAATAATTCAAATGACATTTGTGATTAATTAATCATTGTTTAAATAATGCACATATACACCATGGTGGGACCATAAATTTTATTACGGGTGCCGAAATATATAGTGAGATTAGTTTTTTACTTGCATTTAACTTGTATGATAAATTTGAAATTCCGGTTAGAGATTATTAATATGTAAGAATATCATTAAAAAAATACATAAAAAAATCATTCCAAATATAAAAATATATGAAAATATGAAGTAATGGTATATTTTTCGAAACCATTGATGTGATTTAGAATAGAAAATAGTTGAATTAAATATAAATTAATGGAGAAGTTGGCTTTATAGATCGTACATTTTTGGAGAGCGAGTAATTTGCTTAATTTAACGCCTATTGTTTGAATACAATATTTTTACTTGTTTGGTTTCCTTCCGTGTCTTTTAATTGAAATTATTTGAATAAAATATATAATTTTTTTGTAATTATGATAGTGATTGATGTGATTTATCTTATATATTACGATTTTAAGTATAAAAGGTATTGAAAATCCAAAAAGTAAAAGGATACCTTATCAATTAAAATTTTTAAAATATTGAAATATAATAAAATTCGGAAATATGGGGGTCGCCATGATCATCCCTCTGCGTATACACGATATCAATCTGGCTAGGTTCCACATGGAATGATACTTTCGTAATTTAATTAATTAAATTTTTGTCATCAAGAAAATGCAGCTGATGGGGATAGAAGTAGTTGAAGGCAAGCCGCCCGACATAGACCGTGTCAATATTTTTTCCTTGTCGAACGGGAGTTCTATTTCTTATTTCTTCGTCAACGTTTTATTACCTAATTATTGAGACAATGTCATTTGGATCTCTAATATTTATATTTTTTATATATAAAGACACAGTTTTTGAATATATCTCAAATAAGTCCTAAGATCCCACTGAATTCCCATAACCATACATATGCATATAATAACCATGTAACATATATATATATATATATATATGTGTGTGTAAAAATTAAATATTTTTAAGTCTTATTATCGCTCCACGTGACGGTTTCATATTAAGTTATAAAATTAAATTAATAAATCTATTAAATAAAAATTATATTACTGACCGGCGTGATCACACACGTATGCCGCAAGCGCACGTATCGTTCAAGTAGTATAAAATGTATCGATCCCACGAGGACTTAATACCTAAGCTATTAATTTATGAAGCCAAATGTTTACGAGTATCTAATAGATTGGTTATTTGATTGGATTGTGACTTTAAACTAATACAAGTAAATAAAACAGCGCGAAAGTGAATTAAAGGTAAAATCAATATTATAAAACTATGTAGGGTTGTGAATTCTTCCAATACCTTTTAAAGATGAAGTGGTTATCTCACGTTTGTGCAATATATTGGTTTATTAACTTGGAATACGAATTTATGCAAAAGCCTCTTCCGATGGTTAGATGCAATTACCCAGTATAACTCAATTAATCATATTCTTATGCCAACCAAGTTATCTGAATTCATTAAGATTAAGTTCAAATTATGGTTATCCCCACCCGATAGGTATATTCCTATCCTGTAAGGAAATCTATTAAGGGTTATCTATCCTTAAGGGAGATCGTGGGCTATTGAGTCTAAGGCTGAAACCTAAAATCTCTTTTCCAAGTTCATTTTAAGTTTACCAAATCAATCTTATTAATGGCCAGTTAACAAGAAGCATTAAGATTAAGCCTCAATAAATAAACTTTTAAATTACTCAAACCGTAAAATAACCCCTTCTAAACCAGTGATATTAGAATTCATTATAACCCCAGATAACGGGTTTAGTTACAACACATATCTAGGACTAGTAAAAGCTTAAATAAAGTAAATAACATAAAGTAAAAGCTGGAAATTAAAAAGGTAAATAAAAAAATAAAGAAAATGTTGGGGGTTAGAGGATTTACTTTTATTACTTCTATTTTAGATATCTCATTTATTATAATATACTAACTTTGCATGATAACTACCAACCGATCATATAGGTGGTATCCTGATTAAGTCAAATTTAAAATTATTTCCAAACGACCATAGGCGGTATCCAATTTTGTCAGGTTAAAATCAATTTAATTAAAGTACAACCGACCATAACGACGATATCCCATTAAGTCAGGTTTTAAATAGTTTATGTATTATAATTAAGGGAGATTAATCTAAATATGAGTAATAAAAGCTTAACTTTTTATCCCAGCAGAAGGGATAAAAGGTTAACGGCGATATCCCATTAAGTCGTATTTAGATTAAAGCTTAACATTTAATCTAAATATGAGATTAATCCAATTTTGTTACCTCATCATATCGAATAGTAAAAATAAAAACTGAAAAGTAAAAATAAAGAAAGTACTATTGCGTAAAGAAAATAAAATTAAATACAGAAAGCTGTAAATAAACAAATAAGATACAATCTTCTTAGTATTATTAGGGAATTCCCCAGAAGAATGTATGAATTTTTCTTTTGAATTCAGCTTCTAATTATAGCCAAAAATCTGCCCCGCGCTTCGCGACACAAACCACCTTGCTCGTCGCGGTAGTTGAATTATTGCTTCGGTGTTGCGACGCGTAGGTGCTTGGCATCGCGACGCGTGCACAGTAAATGTCAGCAGCATGAGATGATGACACGTGTCTGGCGCACGTTAGCGAGACTGCTGTGATATTAACACGTGGCAGACGCATGTTAGCATGTGCGCATGATAACAAGTTTCTTTGATTTTGACATGTGTCCGTGCACGTCAGCGGCGCATTTTAGCAACGACGTATTTTAGCAAACGGCATATTTTAGCAGGAAATTTATATTCTTACACTTTTTTGTCCGTTTTTCCATGTTTTGGCCCCGATTTGATTCCAGATAATCCTGTTATTTTATTTATCTACAAAATAACATAAAACACATCAAAATATTCACAAAACTCAAGAAACTATACAAAATATTAAGTAAAATGTACGGTAAATACTGATATATTTACCGCTTATCACACCCCAAAACCTAACATTTTGCTAGTCCTTGAGCAAAATAATAAAATAAAGTGCAATAAACAAAAATAACATTAAACTAAGCCATTTTTGTAGAGATCACGGTTGCATTTAGTATATGCAACAAGCCTTTAAACCCCTAGGTGTCCCTAGTGGACGAGTTGTAGTCTTGTGAGGGCTTACAGTAACGACACCCACAAACGTCAATTTAATGCACACAAAAGCTAAAAGATAATAAAACTAATGCACACAAAAGCAAAAAGACAAGAGAAAAGAGAATAAACAAGTTAGTGACTAAACATGTGAAACTCCTTATCCAAGTTAGTAGTTGTTTTCTTTATTTCTAAATTACCAAATAAGTAAATTCTCCGATTATTTTTATCATTCTCCATATACACCACCAACAAAGTATTATTCAAATCATTGTGCCCACAATATCACAAGTGTAGTTGAAAAGAAAGTAATATTTTTGTCCTAAAGTTATATCAGACTTCACACATTTTAAGCAATTGAACTTTTTCTGAAATATATATATATATATATATATATATACATACAATATCATTCATCCATGTAGCAAGCTTTAGGCCAGTGACTCCCAAGCCAGTTGGCTTTAGGGCACAAGGTGTTAAGACACCCTTACAGACTTAATTACTCGAATTTCAGATACATATATTTTTTATAACATCTTCAATTTATGTAGCGAGCTTTGGGTCAGAGAGTCTCAAACTAGTTGGTTTTAGGGCACTAGGTATTAAAACAGCCCTACGGACTTAATTACTCGGAACTCAGATTTTTTTTTTTAATTCCATCATTTTTTAGATGCTTCCTCCAATTAAACTAGAGCACTGAATATTACAAACTTTTCAATTACAACTCATGTCCGTATGTTACCATGCATATTGATAATACATGTCAACTGAGCATATGAAGATTCTATTTAATCAGTTTTATGGAGAATTCACAAATTAAATAATTCAAAAGAAAATAAACAAAAATTAACTTGTTACGAAATAGGTTGAGATACGCTTTAGGAGTGAAAATTCCTTACATTGCTATCTCACACCAGTTTCACCTAATTAGTCAAGTTAAAAAGACAAAAACAAAATAATGTTTTTTTTAATTTTAGTAATTTTTTAATTTTTTGATTTTTTTTGAAAATTTTTGACTAAAAATCAAATAAAAACAACACAATAAAAATAAGATACTAATCAACTATTCCCCTCCCTCAAACCTAATTGAGACATTGTCCCCAATATCTTAAAAGTAGAACAAAAGTTTAGAAAACAGTACCTGGTTAGCTGAAATTCTACATCTAAAATGAAAATTAAAGGTTAAAATCCAGATTTATCCGACGCTTTTTACCATGATCATTATCAGACCAATTTATCTTGGAAAGGATAGGGTCAATTTGTGGTTCAAATGCTAAGATTTGGTCAATTAAATCATGAGCAGTTTTGGCAGTGAAGAAGATTTCTTTTATAGGTTTTGACACGAACCCATTTCTCCGGGCATCATCAAGAAACGCACAAAGAAAATCATAAAATCCATCAGCATTAAACAGTCCAATCGGTTTCTGATGTATGTTCAAGTTTGCCCAAGATAGTACTGTAAAAATTTCCTCCATCATGCCCAAGTCACCTGGCAAAGCAATAAAAGCATCAACACGGTTAATCATTTCCACAAGTTATTCAGACATACTTGGTACGATAAGTTATTCTCTGTTTGATGGTCCCATAAGATTCGCCTCTGCCAAAGATTTTGGGATGATTCCCAAAACTTGACTTCCTCCTTTTTGTACAGCCCTTGAAACGATCCCCATTAGTCCAAGATTTTCACCGCCATATACTAAGTACATATTCCTCTCAGCAATGACTCTACCCAATCCTTATACTGCCTCAACGAACTCTGGCTTAGAACTAACACTAGTACCGCAAAACACACAGATATTTACAACTCGTCTTCTTGAAGTTGCTTCCATTTTTTATATTAATTTCATTTTTAAACTCAAATCTGGATGTCTTCATGAGTGCAATAACGAACTGAATTTATAGAACGTGAAAAAGGGTGAGTAACACTAATACCTGCTAAATTACAATTATTAGCTAAATAGTAAAATATATCGTGAAAGTCAAAAAGTATGGATCATGTCGGAGAAAATAAAAGAAAATAAGAAAAAAAAAATCTCAATTATTAGTTAAAGACAAAAAGAAAATAATATTTACAAGAAGTAACGGCTTGAATGACGTCTATGCGTCAGGGACAAGCTTCCCATCCAATTTTCTCATAAATTGGCAAACAGAGTCTTTTAGAGTCAGATTCCCGAGACTTAAATGTTGTCTTTCTTTTTGAAATTGTGTATGTAACATGTGAATTGCGTGATGCACATATATACTGTAATGCGTCTCAAAAGTCAATGATATGTCATCCAAAGACTCCTTACTCAAGCCATCCCTAATAAATTTAATTTTATCTTCACAGTTATTAGACATCATTCTTAAAGAACGACAACGAGTATTACATGTCATGCGTGCACATTTATAGCAAACACCTATTCTTTTAGCTCTTCTCTTTTTTGCATATGTGCTTCTTCCTAAACCAGACAGATATGATACAAAAGAGTCAGAAAACTCACCTGTCAATCGGACCCGTGCATCAATAATCCAACGAATATCAGTAGGAATACCTTTGATCAGCAAAAATCTCATTTGTTCCAAGCGAGCTTTGTAGACTTTCATCGGAGAGTTTTGGTGGAGAGAAGAAAATTGCTTGTGAAGATTTGAGAGAACTTCTTCCATCCTAAAATGTGACATTACTTACGAAAATTAAACACACAAAAATAAAACACGCCAAATCTGAATATATACACAAATTGCATGGGTTGCCTCCCAACTAGCGCTAAGTTTAACGTCGTCAGCTAAACATAACTGGCCGAACATTAGGCTGGATCTAAAAGTGTGACACTTTCTTTTTGTCGCTCAAATGATTCTCCCCAGTAGTGCTTGACACGCTGGCTGTTTACCCTGAATGTATTGTTGGATTTGGATTATATATCTCAGCAACTCCGTAGGGTAACACCTGAGTAATCACAAATGGACCTGACCACTTTGATTTCAGCTTTCTAGGGAAAAGTTTCAACCGTGAATCATATAACAACATCTGCTGTCCCGGCTCCTGTTGTCTGCACACTATTTTTTTATCATGCCATTTCTTCGTCTTTTCTTTGTACAGTTTGGCATTCTCATAAGCATGTAGGCGAAATTCCTCCAATTTATTGAGTCGATGGAGCCGTTTTTCTCCTGTTGCTTTTAGATCAAGATTTGTAACGACCGGTAGTTTCTACTATTACCTATGGCGATATTATCATGTACGGAATGAAGGCATGTGAAATAAGTTACGATAAGATTCAAATACAATCATGAGAAGACTTTGGGAACGATCGGTAAATTTCTCGAAGTCCCGGGAAGAAACTGTATCGTATTCCTTTTGGACCACCCATAGTATTTTGGGCGTAACTTTTTCATACGATCTCCGATTTTTATGAATTTTATATCATCAAAAAGCTGAGATCAAGACCTACAATTTCACGTTAAATTCCCAAATTCAGACCAGAACCGAGTCAAAAACGCAAGTCAAAATCTAGGTGAATAGTAAATTCGAACCCAAATGATAAAATCTCCAAATTTCTTCATTTCTCTAGAAACTTCTATATTGTTCCTTGTATCAATTTAGTCCCACTGTATAAAGGGAATACTGTTCATTAATACAAAAGAAATGAGAAGAAAAATAGGGAAGAAAATGAAGGAAACCGTGAGAAAAGTGAGGGAAGAGAGGAAGAGGAAGAATAAGAATAAGAAGAAGAAGAAGAAGAAGAAGAAGAAGAAGAAGGGGAAGCTTGGCAATCCTTGAAGGGGAGTGGGAAGAGAAGAGAAATCAAAAGAAAAGAGTTAAAGTAACTTGACTCATTTCCTATTTTTTGGAATTTTTGAGTTTTGAAGATCAAATAGGTTCATTGGCTTGGTATGGATGATAGTAGTATAAATTTTTTTACATTAAAACCATGGAAATATTGATAATTTCCTACTTGATGGTTTTGGGTAAAAACTTGATAAATGATTGGAAGTTATTTTAATTGATAAATTGGCAGTTAATGTGTGGTTAAATGGTGTGTGGGATGATGTATTGTGTTTTGGTTGTAGTATGGAATCATTGAAATGGAATAGAGTTGAATAATTTGGACTTTGGATGAATTTGGAGAAGAAACCAGAAACCTAGAAAATGCAGGCGCGTCGCGACGCAAGTAGGATTTCGCGTCGGGATGCGAGAGGAAGAAGGAGACCAAATTCTGGACGCCGTGCGTTGCGACGCGCAGTCCTTCCTGCGTCACGACACGAGGTCAGAATGTCACCCAATCAGTTTTAACACCCAAGTTTTGCCCTAACGCGTTAGAAACCACCCTTAGGGACTCTTAGCAATTTATCTTCATGTCCTATATCAAATTATGACCATCACAAGTCTTAAGTATATAGTTTTCGAGTAAATCTTTAAAGTATCGAAGTTGTTTGATTATATTAATTCTAATTAAGTTCCTACCATAGGTTATCTACATGAATCACGTTCATTTCGATCAATGATCCAGTGCCAGCCAGATTTAATCACAGTGAGTGTACACTTTCTTTTTTTCTTGATTTTTATTTCGCACTTTTATATCAGACTTACATTTTACGCTTTAGTGCGTTAGAAACTTTTCTTTTTCAGATAGTATATTATATAATTGTGCTTTGAGAAAGAAAATGATTTTCAGAAATCAGTATCTACGATTTAAAGCTTTAAAATATGATTTTTTATATTTTCTGGGCATGTGGTAAAACCTCATCCCAGTATGTAACTTGAGATACGGCTGGAATTGATGGATTCAGAGGACATGTGCACATGTGGATGACTGAGGGGACGCTATCAAATCCTCGAGCCGGGGCTAGGGGGACGGCGATACGTAAAGCCCATAGACCCTAGATTTTGAGCTAGAGTGGTAGCATAGATCCGAACCCCCAGCTCCAGTTTTTGGCTTGGGGGACGGCGATACGTAACGCCCCAAAACCACCAGTTCTGAGACAGTAGTGGCATGTTTTGGGGGACGGCGATACGTAACGCCCCAAAGCCATGGATTTGCACTGCTGGCTCCAGTTAGACGTATGGGGGGATGGTGATACGTAACGCACTCATACGTCTAGGTTTTCAGACAGAGATACAGATTTCAGAAAAAAATTTCAGTTTTCAGGTTCTCAGTATACAATTTTCAGAGCTTCAGTACACGGATTTCAGAATTCAGATTTTTAGCAAATATTTTTCAGAAACTAGATTTTCAGAAACAGATTTCAAAAACCAGAGTTTCAAAGACAGTTTTCAAAAAGATGAAGTTTCAGAAATAAAGATTTCATATATAGACATTTTGAATATATGGTTTTGAAGGCAAAAGATTTTTACATCAGTTCTTAATTATAGTCCACTCACTTAGATCGTACGACGATCTAACCACTCTTAGTATTTGTTTTGCAGGGATTCTAGCAGGACGAGCTTGGGAGGACAGATACTGATGCAGTCACCAGGGTTGGAGTCCATCAGCATTGAGTCATATAGTATGAGAGTCCAGTCAGTGTCAAAGTAAAAGTTTCTTGTATACACTAGTGAAATATGAGTCTTTATGAGTATCTATTAATATGCGTAAACAAAAATATTTTAAATTGCGTTATAGTTTCCATGCATGAAATTGAATTTGTATAGTTTAGGATACAGTCATAAAGTCAGAGGCTTATGGGGTTAGTATCGCTATCCTCTGCCGGTAACATCTCCAGATCGGGGATGTTACAAGATTTAACTTCCTCAGTGCCCAATACGCTTTGTGTTCAAGCTCCACTGGCAGATGTCACGCTTTCCCAAACACCATTCGATATGGGGACATACCGATAGGTGTCTTGTAAGTTGCCTGGTAGGACCATAATGCGTCATCCAGTTTTTCAGACCAGTCATTCCTTGTTGATCCAACGGTTCTCTCCAATATTCTTTTGACTTCCCTGTTTGAAACTTCAACTTGTCCATTTGACTGTGGATGTTAAACAGTGGCAACTTTATGAGTTACTCCATATTTGGATAGAAGTGCATTGAAATATCTGTTGCAGAAATGTGTACCTCCATCACTGATAATCGCTCGAGGTGTTCCGAAGCGAGTGGAAATATAATTTTTAAGCAATTTTCAGTGAAAAACTTGACCGACATGATCACACACGTATAACGCAAGCGCACGTATTGTTCAAGTAGTATAAAATATATCGATCCCACGAGGACTTAATACCTTAAGCTATTAATTTATGAAGCCAAATATTTGTGAGTATCTAATAGATTGGTTGTTTGATTGGATGGTGACTTTAAACTAATAAAAGTACATAAAATCACGCGAAAGTGAATTAAAGGCAAAATCAATATTATAAAACTATCTAGGGTTGTGAATTCTTCCAATACCTCTTAAAGATGAAGTGATTATCTCACATTTGTGTAATATATTGGTTTATTAACCCGGAACATGAATTTATGCAAAAGCCTCTTCCGATGGTCAGATGCAATTACCCAGTATAACCCAATTAATCATATTCCTATGCCAACCAAGTTATCTGAATTCATTAAGATTAAGTTCCAATTATGGTTACCCCGCCCGACAGGTATAACCCTATCATGCAAGGAAATCTATTAAGGGTTATCTATCCTTAAGGGAGATCGTGGGCTATTGAGTCTAAGGCTGAAACCTAAAATCTCTTTTCCAAGTTCATTTTAAGTTTACCAAATCAATCTTATTAATGGTCAGTTAACAAGAAGCATAAAGTTTAAGGCTCATTAAATAAACCTTTATATTACCCAAACCGTAAAATAACCCCTTATAAACCAGTGATATTAGAATTCATCACAACCCCAAATAACGAGTTTAGTTACAATACATATCTAGGACTTGTAAAAGCTTAAATAAAGTAAATGACATAAAATAAAAACTGGAAATTAAAAAGGTAAATAAAACAATAAAGAAAAAGCTCGGGTTAGAGGATCCACTTTTATTACTTCTATTTTAGATATCTCCCTTATTATAATATCTTAACTTTGCATGATAACTACCAACCGACCATATAGGCGGTATCCTGATTAAGTCAAATTTATAATTAATTCCAACTAACCATAAAGGCGGTATCTAATTTAGTAAGGTTAAAATTAATTTAATTAAAGTACAACCGACCATAAAGGCGGTATCTCATTAAGTCAAGTTATAAATAGTTTATATATTATAATTAAGGGAGATTAATCTAAATATTAGTAATAAAAGATTAACCTTTTACCCCAGCATAAGGGAGTTACCTCCTCATACCAAATAGTAAAAATAAAAACTGAAAAGTAAAAATAAAGAAAGTAATATTGCCTAAAGTAAATAAAATTAAATACAGAAAGCTGTAAATAAACAAATAAGATACAATCTTCTTAGTATTCTTAAGGAATTCCCCAGAAGAAGGTATGAATTTTCCTTCTGAATTCAGCTTCTATTTATAGCCAAAATCTGCCCCGGGCGTCGCGACGCAAACCACCTTGCGAGTCGCATTGCGCTGCGTCGCGCCGTTGATTAAACGAGATCGTGACACGTGGCGACAACAGTGTCGGCAGCTGAATTATTACTTCGGTGTCGCGACGCGTAGGTACTTGGCGTCACGACGGGTGCACAGTAAATGTCGGCAACATGAGATGATGACACGTGTCCGATGCACGTTAGCGAGACTGTTGTGATGTTGACACTTGGCAAGCACATGTTAGCATGTGCGCATGATAGCAAGTTTCTCTGATTTTGACATGTGTCTGGTGCACGTTAGTAGCGCATGACAGTAGGCGACATATTTTAGCAAAGGCGCATTTTGGGAAATGGTGCAATTTAGCAGGAAATTTACATTTTTACCCTTTTTGTCCATTTTTCGATGTTTTGGCCCCGATTTGATTCTAGAGAATCCTGTTATTTTATTTATCTACAAAATAACACAAAACACATCAAAATATTCACAAAACTAAAGAAACTATACAAAATATTAAGTAAAATGAGCGGTAAATACTGATATATTTACCTCTTATCAATTACAATAAAAATACATATTATAATTTTATAATAATTCTAATATAATAAAAAAATTAAAAATATATTAAACTATCCTATTAAAATTATAAAAAATATTATTAAATTATCTATTATTAACTTAATTTCTATAATTAATTTTTTATTATTAATTATAAAATTAAAATATCTTTATAATTAATTTTGTATTAAATACAAAATCTATTACAATAAATATATATATATATATATATATATATATATATTATAATTTTTTAAGAATTGTATTATAATAAGAAAACTTATTATAATTAAAAAAATACTATTAAATTAATAAATTATTAAATAAGAACCATGTTATAACAAGAAAATATATTCTATTATCCGATTAATAATGTCACATATGATGGCAAAATGAATCGACGAATCGTTTATTAAACGAATCGTAATATCATCAATAACATAATTTACCATAATTTATTTACATTAATTTTTCATAAATATATACATATGAAATATGTAATTAATATAGTTACTAAAAATACCTCACAAAATATCGACAATATTATTTTTCTATGGTAATTAGTCATAATTTCTTGAATCTTGATTGAAAAATAATAATAACCAGTAAAAGAAAATAATAAAACAAATCCTAAATGAATAAACGAATCAATGAGTTTAAATTCGTATTCGATTCGTTTAATAAACAAATCGAATCGAATTGACCCATTTATTAAACGAATCTATTTTTTCAAACCCGTATTCACTTTAAAGCGAATCGAATCAAACAGATAAATGAATCCTAACCCAAATTGCCACCCCTAGTGTCACATGACACTTAATCTCCACAATTAATTTTTCTATTCCCTATTATAATAAAAAGATATATTATAATATTCTATTAAAATAAAAAATATATATGTGACACATAATCTTTACAATTAATGTTTTAATTATTAAATTATAAAATTAAAATAATAAATTATTAAAATAAAAAATATATTACAATATAAAAATATAATCTCCTATTAAAATTTGAAATCTAAATAGAAGCCGCCCACAAAACCTAACCATTTTTTTTTGGGATTTTGGGTCTATTTTTATTTGTTATTTTATTTTGAATTATTTATAAATTATTTATTATTTATTATGCTTCATGATGCATATTCTGACTAGGGGTGTTCACGGGTCGGGTTGGATTTTCTGATTTTTTTTATGATCCTATCGGGTCGGGTCATTTGGGTATTTTGACCCAAAACCCGAAATTTGAGAAGATGACCCTCGCGGGTCCGGTCAAAAAACTGCAGGTCGGGTCGTGTCAACATAATATGCAGTAAATATAATATATATATTTTATTGATAAAAATTTTAGAAAATATGTGAGCTGAAATAACAAAGTCTTTAGTTAATTTCTACTTAATCTCAGTTTCGGTTTTCCAGCAACAACATTTTATTTTTAAAGGAAATTTAACAAAATTTTCAGAATTGTAAATATTAGGATTCGAACTTGGGACCATTTAAACATAAAGAAAATACTTTACCATTCCAACTACAATGATTTCTTATTAAAATTATATCATTAAAAATATATATTAGAATTATAATATCATTTATATCGGGTCGAGTCAAACCCGAGTTTTCTAACCTAAACCCGTGACCCGACCCGTCGAAATTCTGTAAATTTTTTTGAACCCGCGCGGGTCGGGTCGGGTCGCGGGTTGACCCGACCCTATGAACACCCCTAATTCTGACTATTAGCTCTTATACAGTGAATTATAAATATTATTTGAGAATTGAGAATAAAATGAATGAAATATAAATATTATATGTAAGTAAATCAATTGTCTCATTTAAATTATAAAACCGACAAAATCCGAAATATTTATAAGACCAATACTTAAAATATATGTCCAACTCGCATAAAGTGCGAGCCCTGTACTAACAACTCCAAATGCCATTCATTTAATTTCAACAGGGGTTTGGGACTCACTTGATCCATATAGAAAAATTAATGAACCATATGTTATTCTCCCTTTTTTATTTATATGATTTATCATAGCTTATTAATTAATTTAATTTGGACAAAAACAAGGTGGCTTCCAACACAATTTACAGACCTTCCTTTTTCCAGATGAAAGCTCTGCAGCACACCGGTTTTGGAAAGGATCGATCAGAATTATTTATATATTTTTGAATTGATCTATTATTAACAAAAAGTAAGTTGACCTAACTAATTCAAGAAAATATAAATTGAATCGTAAATGTCGTAATTTGACTGTCATGATATTTAATATTATTATTTTTTAACAATCAAATGACTTGGTCTGTTATAATATAAAAAATATATATTATTCTATCTGATGCACACGTCCGATTTTATTTTGAAACGTAAAATTTTATAGAATAATATTTCTCTTCCCGATGTACATTTCGTTTCCTAATAGATAAAATTTTTGGAACATAACACAATTTTTGCATATTCAAAAATGAAATCGAGCTATTACGGGTAGAGTAGCGTTTTTTGTTATAATATATTGGGTAAAACAGATTGACCAGATTTTATTCCACAACTTTTAGGACCCATTTATCAAAGAGAACGAACAGTTTATGGGGTGTAGGTAGTTGGTTACAAGTTAGATACAGCTAATGGTCCCTCATTCAAACAATTCAATGTAATGTGAGTATCCTTGTGATTCCTGAAAAATACAAAGTAATTGTTACATAAAATGCTGAAATATCATTGCAATCAAGTTATGGTCTTGAAAATTTCTAATCCAAAACTACAATAAAAAAAAATATATGCAAGAATCAAATTAAAAAAAAAAAACACACAAACAAACACAATTAAGCTACAAAAACAATAAGAGGAAATTCTCTAGAAGAACATAATAAAACATCAGAAGCTACAATGAACTTTTCTTCGAGTTGCTATGCGGACTTTTAATAGTTGCTGACAATAGACACAACTGATCCTGTAGATATGTATTTATTTTCAAGACCAGAATTTATTATCTATATATATTTTTTGGAATAATTGGAAACCTCATCGCCAAATCATTATTTATGGGCTTAAGCGGAGCAGGTAAAACCTCTGACTGTCTCAGGCTCTTACAAGAAACGCACTCCCAGTATTCAAACTCATAACCTCAAGGTAAGATCCTAAACACTAAACCACCAAGCCACGTTAGAATTTTTTATATGATTAACTGTATTACCTAGGGACTGGTGTGCGCCAACAAATTAAGCTAGTAAAATATCTGTTTTCTGCTTTTTTAAATAAATATCAGAGATTACTAACACTATGATGTCAGTAATCAGTAATATCTTATATTTGTCATATACTTACTGATGAGTGCTTATAATATACACTTTTATGTGTATTTGTCATTGATTTTTCACTAAATTATGTTCTTGAATGTGTTAAATGTGCTAATATTCATTGTTTTATTATTTAGGATGCATTATATGGAGCATTGAGCAAAAAAATGTGAAATATCCAATTTACACCAATGACTTATTAATTTGCGCAATATTTAGTATTTTGATCATAACCTTTGCATATGATGTCCGATTGAGGTGATTCAAGTTTTGTTGGAAAGAAAACTCAATTATCTACAATGTTTTAGTTTATATTAAAGACTGAATTAGAATCATTATTGGCCAAAATCGAGCTTGCAATTGACATTTCTGTATTGTCAGTCAGTGGCACAATATGAAATGTGTTGTGGCGCACCACAAGCTAGTCAAAATCGTTCCAGTGACTTGAAAAAGATTTTGTGATGCACCACCAATGTGATAAGTACAAAAATGAATAGGAAACTTGTTTTATGATATCTATATATGGAGAACGTTTAAGGTTACTTCACATACGTGTTTGGGAGGAAAATAACTATATTTTGAGACAAAAATAATCTCTAAACACTACACCATTCAAGAATAACAAAGAATAAGAAGATCAAGTAAGAATCAAGAGGAGAAGATTGGAGATTTCAGAGATTGGCAACCTTCATGATTTGTCTTCCTTATCCCTATTTTCTTTTTCTTTTGCTTATGTTTATTATGTTGAATATCATGATGATTTTGTTCATCTTATTCATCATGAAGTAGATCTTGTCATAGGATTGTATTGAAACCTGATATAATTTTTTATTAATTGAATCTTTTTTGATTAATTTATGACCTTTTCTGTGGATTATTTATCATTCTATATGTTTAATGCTTTATATTGCTTGATCATCAATATGATAGTTATGGTAAACCATAATGAATTTGAAAAAGAGAGTTTTAGTTTTTCCTTAGGAATTGACAACTCGTGATCGTATTCATAAAATTGATTTTCGTGCAGGATAAGAATATACCTACAGAAGATGCGCAACCATAAATATAACTTGATCATAATAAGTTTATTACAGCCAAAATAATTCATAAAAAAAACTAAAATTATAACAGAATTTTAGTGACTAAACGGGACTTTCACATTTTAATTTAATGCATGTAAAAATATAGCAAAATAATTAGAAAATGGAGAGTATATCATATTGAGTTCATTAGACATGCATCAGACTTAATTAAAACACTATGAACCAAGCACCAATTTTTTTTAATTCAATGGCCGACCCACCTAATCAAGTTTCTAGAGATTTCTACCTCTTTTCTACTTACATAAACAACAATCCCCCACAATTCTTCAAATATTCATGTAGACACTTGAGAGAATTTCCGTGAACTAAAGCTGCATCGAAATAGGTAGCTTTCGCCTTGAACCTTTCCTAGTGAATGACAATCAGATTTACTTGGCAAACCAGTGACCTATAGTCTTGAACTATTCTGCCGTTGGTGTAAATCAAGACAATCGCCAACACACAGCTTTACTTCGACCATTTCCCGTTCTATGGTTGTGTTTATTTCGGCCATGAACAACGGTCCTGGATTCATCAAGCACTTTAGGGAAATCAGCCTGTAAGATCCCATGGAAGCAGCCTCACTTCTTACTTGAAATATGTGATCTACTATGAAGAGGTAATATGCCTTTACCCCTATTAGGACTCATCTCCTAATATAGTGATCATTAAAAGCCTTACCTTATCCTAAACTTGACAGACATCACTCGGCGTCATTATCGGAATGGGAAAGAGTACAAAACTCTTCAGTGCTTGTTTTGAATTGCACAAAGTTTCAGTTGTCCCTTTTGAACCTAGATCTTGGGATCTCCAGTTAGCTAGGTTGGGTTTCCACAATGACAATTCTTAATTTATAGGCTTCAAGCCCATTCCCCTCGATGACTTCCCAACTTGTTCTCTAGGTAAACCTTTAGTTAGTGGATCCATTAGGTTTTCCTTCGAATTAACATAATCGATCGATATTATACCACTTGAGAGTAGTTGACGTATGGTATTATGTCTCCGACGTATGTGTCGAGACTTACCATTATACATTGTATTTTGGGCTCTCCCAATAGCCGATTGGCTGTCACAATATATGCTTATCGCTGGCACCAGTTTGGACCAACTAGGAATATCTTCCAGAAAATTTGAAGCCATTTTGCTTCTTACGCTGTTTTGTCTAACGCTATAAACTCTGATTCCATAGTAGACCGGGCAATACATGTTTACCTCGAGGATTTCCATGACACGATTGCACTACCAAGTGTGAAAATAAATTCACTCGTAGATTTGGAATCCACTGTATCAGATATCCAGTTAGCATTGCTGTATCCCTCTAGAACAGCAGGATATCTCTGATAATATAGCCCATATTTTAAAGTTTCTTTTAGATACCTCAAAACTCTTACTATGGCTTTCCAGTGGTTATGTCCTGGATTGCTCGTATATCTGCTAAGGTTGTTCACAGCTTGAGTGATATCAGGTCGTGTGTAATTCATGAGATACATCAAACTTCCGATGATTCTCGAATACTCTAATTGTGATACGCTAGAGCCAAAATTCTTTGATTGATGAAGAGTTAGGTCTACAAGGGTTCTAGCCACATTTAGATCCCATTTGTTATATTTCTCAAGTATCTTCTCAATACAATGAGTCTGAAATAATATATATTCATTTGATGTCCTAGAAATCTTAATTCCTAGGATCACATCAGCTACTCCCAAATCTTTCATATCAAATCTGTTGGATAACACGTTTTTGGTAGACTGAATCATTTCATGATTACTACCAATTATCAGCATATCATTTACATAGACACACACAATGACATATCATTTTTGAGTTGATTTGGTGTACACATATTTATCACACTCATTGATTTTGAACCCACTTGACAACATCTATTTGTCAAATTTCTCATGCCATTGTTTAGGTGCTTGTTTAATCCGTACAAGGATTTTACAAGTTTGCACACCTTCTGTTCTTGTCCAGGAACATTAAACCCTTTTGGTTGTTCCATGTAAATCTATTCATCCAATTCAAAATTCAAGAATGTTGTCTTTACATCCATTTGATGTATTTCAAGACCAAATATAGCTGTTATGGCTATGAGCATTCTTATTGACGTGATACGAATCACTGGTGAATAGGTGTCAAATTCATTTTATCTATAACCTTTTATGACAAGCCTCGCCTTGTACTTATCTATTGATCCATCTGGTTTCATCTTCCATTTGAATATCTATTTGTAGCCCAATGGCTTACAACCTGGAGGAAGATCAACCAACTCTCAAGTATAGTTCTGTAGGATGGAATCAATCTCACTATTGATAGCCTCTTTCCATAAAGGTGCCTCCAGCGAAGACATTGCTTCTTTACAGCTTTGAGGCTCATTTTCTAACAAGTATGTCAGAAAATCGGGACAAAACTTCTTAGACATTCTAGCTCTTTTGCTACGTCTAAGTTCGATTTTCTCAATGTTTGCGCGTTGATCTGACTCTCGGTCAACCTGATCACTGTCTTTGAGAGTATCAATCGTTCTTTTGAGAGACTATATTCTTTATCTTTCTTTACAAGGAAACGTCTCTTCAAAAAATGTCGCATTCCTTGACTCAATTATCATATTCGGATTGATGTCAGGAATCTCAGACTTGTGTACCAAGAATCGATATGCACTACTGTTGCGAGCATATCCAATGAATATACAGTCAATAGTTTTGGGTCCTATTCTAACCTTCTTAGGTTTAGGAACCATTACTTTGGCAAGACACCCCCACACTTTAAGGTATTTATAGGAAGATACATGACCTTTCGACAACTCATATGGTGTCTTGTCCAATCTCCTATGAGGAAGCTTGTTTAGAACGTAGTTCGTGAAAAATAAGGCTTCCTCCCACAAGTTCTCGGGTAAACCAGAACTTGTCAACATGACGTTCATCATTGCTTTCAACGTTCGATTTTTGTGCTCAGCAATCCCATTTTGTCGAGGCAAATAATGAGCATTGGTTTTCTGAATAATTTCATGAACGGAACAATATTCATCGAATGATGACACATACTCACCAACTCTATCACTCCTGATTCTCTTGATTTTCTTGCCAAGTTGATTTTCAACTTCGTTCTTATAGTGTACAAAGCTCTCAATAGCTTCATCTTTGCTCCTCAATAAATACACATAACAGAATCTTGTGCTATCATCGATAAAAGTGACAAAATACTTTTTACCGCCTATTGTTTGCACAATATTCATATCACACACATCAGTGTGTACAAATTCCAAGGTTTCAGAACTTCATTCTATGGAATGAAATGATGTTCTATGCATTTTTTCTTCAACACATGCCTCACACTTATGTTGGCTATCAATTGAAAACTTAGGTATAAGTTCCATGTTAATTAATTTACGCATTGTATCATAATTAAAATGTCCTAACCTCCCATGCCATACATTTGTGACTCAATAATATAAGCAGAAGTTGTAGCTTTATTAATATCACTGTGTCGATTGACAGTCATTACATTGAATCTGAAAAGGCCCTCGGTGAGGTATCTTTTTCCTACATACACATCATTTTTGGTCAATATAAATTTATCAGAAACAAATACAAGCTTAAAACCAGCCTTGCTAAGGAGAGAACCCGAGACCAAATTCTTCAGAATATCTAGAACATGCAATATATTCTTCAATGTAAGCTCCTTTCTAGATGTCATCTTCAGAACCACTATGCCTTGTCCAACCCTCTAGAGGTAGATGAGTTTCCCATGATCAGATGATCGCCGCCATCGACCTTCTAGTACGAGGAAAACATCTTGTTATCTGCATAGATATGACGAGTAGCCCTAGTGTCTACCCACAATTCTCTCGGATTCCCAACCAAGTTGGCTTCAGTTACCACTGCTGATAGGTTCATCTCTGAGATCTCATCAATCAGCTGCTCATCTTCAGTGACATGGGCCTCATTTTTCTTTTTCTTGCCCTTGTCCTGAGACTTTTTGTTTCTACAGTCTTTTGCCATGTGACCACTCTTTCCACAGTTGTAGCACTTCCCCTTGAACTTCTTGTTAGCTTGGGAAGAATCAGCTCCACTGTTCTTTTTCTTCTTGCTACCCTTTACACCCTTGACGATGTTGGCCTTAGACTCCATAGTCTTGTAGCTGGCCTTCTCGGACTTCCTGTTGTCCTCTTCGATCCTTAGCCGGACTCCAAGGTCTTCAAGGCTCATCTGCTTCTTTTTGTGTTTCAGATAGCTCCTGAAGTCCTTCCATGATGAACGGAACTTTTCAATTATGGTGGCAACTTGTATCGCCTCACAAAGTTTAATTCCTTCATCCAGTATTTCATGAATGATTAATTGCAGTTCACCCAACTAAGACATCACTGTTCTTGAATCTACCATCTTGTAGTCCATGAACCTACCCATGATAAATTTCTTTTGCCTGACATCCTCGGTTTTATATTTCTTCTCGAGAGATTCCCAGAGAATCTTCACAGAAGTCATGCCTTGGTACATATTGTACATGGTATTGTCAAGTCCACTCAAAAGGTAGTTCTTGCACAGGAAGTCGCCAGACAACCATGTCTATTCTCGCAGTTCCTTGGATGTTTCTGATTCACCCTCCATAGGACCCATAGGATATTTGAGGAAGTTAGCCAACTGGAGAGTTGTTAGGTAGAACAACATTTTTCTCTGCCACTATTTAAAGTTTTCCCCACCAAACTTTTCCGACTTTTCTCCATGAGCGACCGATACTGTGATGTTTCCGCTAGCTATATGTAACTGGAAAACCAACAGGGGTCAATAAGTCTACAAAAGACAAATTGCACAATGATCAACAAATGATCTTGTTCAAAATGATATACCAAGTATCCACTTGATTTTCTATTGGACAGTAGTACCAATAAACACAAGTCCTTGAATTTCGACTAAAGTTTCTTATGAAAAGTAATTAATGGAATATTCCCAGAGAACGAGGGGGTTCCGGAGTAACCACTTAAATCCCTGACCACTTAGGCTCTTATCGCATTTTTGACAGAATATCCTTTAAACACTTTCTCAATAGAATCTCTTAGTGATTCAAAACTTAGTAATACACTTTTAATCTTACAATACAATATTTGATATATGTAGATATATGTGTATGTGTCAATCAAGATTGGATGGAATTACTTGTGTATGATTACACTTTAAATTCTCACCTAAGTATGCAACACACAATTAATTTTCAACTTTATCACTATGTGTATGCTTGTGATAATTGAACACCCTAATAATAACTTAAATCTTTACTACCAAGATTATTGTAATTCAGTATATGATTTACTAAGTTAATATTATGATTACTTAAATCAATCTAAGTCTATTCAGTTTATAAATAATTCCAGGACTAATTCGTTAGTGTCGCGTTCGTATCTATGTTCGAATGAGACTTTCGAGTGTGTGCACATTCGTGTTGCATTCGAGAATGCATTCAAACAAAATATTCCAGAGGGTTCACGGTCGTGTTGCGATTTAGGAAGCGTTCGAACATTTTAAGTCAGAGGGTTTGCGTTTGATTTGCGTTTGAAGATGCATTCGAACGTTCTTAGGCAGAAGGCTTGCGTTCGAGTTGCGTTTGAAGACGCGTTCGAACGTTCTTACGAAATTTCAGATTTTTACCTTCGAGTTCGTCGGGCGTTCGAACTCCCTTACGTACTTTTCATGCACATACGATATTTTCTAGAAAATTTCCTTATCTAAGCATGCGAATTTCTATCTAACAACACTAAAATAATACGTTCTTAAGATTGTTGGTGGTTTAGTGTCATTAAACATAAAATTAACATGCTTTAAATAATCAAAACACAGAACACAAACTAGATCTACACTAACATGCAAAACCCTAAAACTTTGAAAACCAGAAAACCTGATAAACAACGTCCAAGTCGAGATGATTCTCTGTCCTTAAGAAATTATTAGCCTCCGTCACGGTGCTCTACAGATGCAATTTGGCTAACATTCTCCCAGGATTCCTTGGATTCTTCTTGTTCAAAGGTGTACTCCTTAACAAGTGTTTGAACTTGGAATATGGTGGAACTCTCTCTTACAAAATAATGAAAATGTGACTCACAAAATTCGGATTTCCTTTTTTTTTATGATGAGAATGAACATGGATCATTCCTTATAAAGGCATGGAAGGGTGCCTTAAGGACACCATTTGGGTTAGGGTGAACCTTCCAAAAGGTTGTACCCCTTCCATGCTTCTCAATTGGAGGACATGTCCCTATAGGGTACCATCCAAGGAACATGTCCCTCCTCCATCTTAACTAACCATATTTGAAGAATTTACAACAGTATAAATGGAATTGATTATTTTAATAATAATAAATGCATTATTCATTTTATCAAAGTTGTTTGATTTATATCGCATATTGTCCAATTGTCTTGTTTACCTTGATTACTCTTGTACCTTCAGACTTAGTGTATGTTTGATGCACAAGAGGATTTAATTCTCGAGTTAGTAATCTAAATAGTTCATAGAGAGCAAACAAAGATGGTACTTTGTTTGTGGTTTATCTATAGCTGCGGTCTATTGTATACTTGTATGACGACATTGATCCGGGATCATTCATGTAGTGACATGAGAATGAAGGCATCTTGTATGATGAGATCATCTAGGATTGGACTCAGATAAATACAAATTTCTTTTAATATTCGTTAACCGAAGAAATTTATTTTATCTAATAGATGGTCATATATGGATTTGATCTTAATCCTGAATGTATTACGAACTCCTGCATGGCAGGCTATGTCCTTTGATTTACTATGGTGAGATTGGTGTTGCATTACTGCCAATAACTACGTATTTTGGGGATATGGTTTGGTGTGTAGCTGTGAACGTTTTACATAGATATGGAATTCACTCATTCTTACGAGAAGTAGAAGAATATCTATTTTAAGAGTTGATTCAGGACTTGAACAATTTGCGCACTCAACCTTTCTATTAGAAATAGAAAGTTTTATATTCATAATTGTTATGAATTAATTGTTCATTATAGAATCAATGGTGCTTAAGAGATAAAATATTTAGAAGGGTTTAACGGACTTTTGACCCGACTCTATTTATGAGATATTCGTGAATGGCTATATCCATATGTAAAGACTATATCGATGGACACCGAAGTTGTTCGGATTATTTTATCCATCTACGGTAACATGAGTTCAACTTTGAGTTTTTAGTGGAATAACACAGAGTTAATAATTCGTAATAATTGTTTAAAGAGTTTCATTAGTATTTCGGAATTATTGGAGCTCAGAACCGTAAGTCCATTTGGTCCCCGTACTAGCTCGATTAATTGTAACAAACTTAAAATAATTAGATTTTCTAATAATATGCTCACATTATATTTATATATTATTAATGAGATTAATAATATTTAATGTCACAAATGAAGACTATTTTAAATTAGTTTAACTTAATGTTTTCTATAATTCTTTAATTATGAGATAATCAAATCTTGATTGCGAGATAATCAAGTTTGTAATAATTATGAGATAATTACTATAATATAATTGAAGGTAATTTAATCATTATTAAGATAGTGATTTTTGTTTACCTTGGAGACAAAGTCATATGGCTTGCCATGCTCTCCAACTTATTATGTCTATTACGTAGCATGTATACACCTAATAGTTTTTCATTAGCTAATCCATTTTTATGCTTTGGTATGGCCTCCATATTTATGGGTTTGCCATTGAAAGAAAGCAATAAATGCTTAATGACAAAGTCCTTGTCTTTAGCTTATCATTTCTTAAGCTTTGGTATGACATTCACATTTTTGTGTTGACCATTGTAAGAAAGCATTAGATGTTTAATGACAAGGTTAGTTAACTTGTGTAAGAGAATATAATCTCTATCATTTCTCTCACTTCTAAGGTTAATATTTTTGCATTCATTCACACAAGTGCAAAAAGAGAGAAAAGAGAGAAGAAGTTCATACATTCACAAGTGTTGTGAAAGTGTTTGAAATTCCAAAAGCCAATCACCATTGTGACATCTTAATTCTCTAAATTATTTAGAGTTTAATCTTTGTGAGTGCATCTTATACTTCGATTTTTTGGTTTCGAGTCATAGTTCGGAAGATCGAGTGGTTGATCCAAGCGTTTGACATCAAAGATTAATTTCGACTACTACAACAAATGGAGAAGGCAAAAAAAATTTAAAGATCCATATCGGAGCCGATGCCCACACAAGAAACTTCCTCCGCGCTAAGGAAAGTCGTTCCTACATAAGGAGTATTGATTTTGGCCTATTAAGCTATAAAGACTAAATATCATCCTAATTCCGAATTAAAGACTGCACTGTACATGATGTAGTGTTTTATATATAAAATAAGTTCTACACTTTCGATTAGTGAACTGTAAAATTATATGGAAATTAGACACAATATGGGACAATATAGTCAAAATAATATTTTTCCATGCAAGCATAAATTCGAAGCAAATTTTGAAATTTGCCACCATGTTTGTAGAGCTCCATCTGGACAGTTGTGTGAGGGTTATTCCTTATTCGTGAATTTATCTTCAAAGGACCTTGATATAAGTGGTATTACTTCTCTATAAACATGTATTGATGTATTTGAGTGTTGATTATTTTGGGAAGCGGCCGCGAGTGCGAGCGCAGCGAATATTAAAATTATTATACCATTTTCCCTTTGCCCAAGACCCATTTGTTTTTATTATTCTACAAGCCTAAGCATGTTACTATTTATTCTAAGCAATAAAACTCATAAAACATGCAAAGAACATAAACCTAAACATGCTAACTATCATAAGAATTCTAATTAAAATAAAGAAAGAAAAAGACTTACTTGAACTGTAGACTCCTCCAGTCATCCCTCCAATCTACAAGCTTTTCTCGAACTCAGCAAGCTCTTCCACGTTCCAAAGAGCCACCCAAGTGTATGACCTCCAAAGATGCACACACAAAAGCCAAAACTCAACGGCAAGACTACGCCTTGAGTGCACAGGTATTTTGCCCTTGGAGCTAGCTAGGCAAATACCTCAAAACTTTTAACTCGAGGTTCCTCTAGTCAATTAGACTTAAGGATCCTCAAAATCAGTGACTTACTTTTAAACTTTAGAGTTGCTCACTTCTATAAACCCAAGATATGAAAGGTTTTGGTGTAGCAAATTTGTAAAGAATTCTTTGGGTTTATATAGTGCTCCAAAGACAACAAAATTAATTAAGAATCCGATGTGGGATAAAAGCTAATTTAATCTTAGCCTTTGGATCTTAATTTAGTGGTTTAATGAGATTATAAAACTCTAATAAGAGTTTGGGCCGAATTGGAATTCAAAACAAATTTTAAAAAATTACTATTCACGTTACTATTCATGTGAATAGTAATTTTTATTTTATTTTATTTTTATTCCAATTCCCAAAGTGCCCCTATCGTCATTCACCAATCCCTAAGCCACTATGGAACCTCATAAATGATCTATTCAATAATTAAACACATTGAACCATTTATGAACAATTCCTACAGCAATCATATATGCTGTTATATTTGTATCGTGCACTGTTAACCATTGATTTCGACTTTGTTGTGTGTGACCTTTTGGGTTCCCCTCAAGTTGGACATGAAATAAATCGTGATAATTTAATCGAACATAAATTATCCTCCGATCAGATGGTCGTTCGATTTCAATGACAAAGGTTGACATCTAGCAACATGCCCAAGCCCCCAAATGAGAAGGAAAATATATATACCCATTCTATATGCAATTTATATATGATACGGTCCATCGCCCACTGTATCCCCACCTATTGACCTAGGGTACGGAAAAGTGTCTACCGATATGGTCAAATGTATGATGTTGATAGTGTCATGAATCGTGCTAACCCAAGAATCTCACATGATTCTTCGCTGTGGCCACAATCTCAAGCACTGATCACACATATCAACCCGCGAACTGGAATACTACTCTTATAAGAAAATATTATCGAGAGAGTGGTGATTCTCTGCTGTTGTATCGTTACAAACTTCATGTCTTTCAACAAATGACCCAATCATACCCTTATGACTGGATCTTTTGAACCGGGGAAGGAAGAATGTCAAAGTTATTTGATCCACACATAAGATTGTAAAGACCTCAAGTCTAAGGACTAGTCATATAATCGATACATGAAAGTTCTCACAGACACATGGGATAAACACTCCATATGAAAACTTTCGACGGGTAGTCGATGGACACGAGCAACTTATGCATCCATGTGATACACCAAGCGGACGGATCTCCGCTAGTAGCCTATGAGATCGGCTACCCCACTTAAGGGCGGATCATATCATCATGCTAGTCTCTCCGCTTTATGAACGCCCAGATTATTCAAAAAACTACGCTATGAACATTTAAGAGTAATGATTCTCGGCGTGGAAGCCATCGTCTTATTACTCAAAGGGCTTTATTACAGTGTTGATGATTCATATAAGTTATGTAAGACACGTATAATAAAGATTGTCATTTTATTAATTATTGAAAATATTATAAATACATGTACATATAGCCCATCCACAAGTTGGGTATAGGTCATATCCCTAAAAATCTCCCACTTGCACTATAGCCAACTAGTATGAATCTGTACACCATACTCTCGGGTGTGCCTATCATGCTTTTTTTGAGTCATCCATTTAGTCAAGAATCTGCAAGATTATCTTCTGTGGGTATTTTCTCTATAATAACTTATTTTCTCTCACACAATCTCCCTAATGAGATGAAATCGCCTGAGTACATGCTTGGATTTCTGGTGGGACCTTGGTTCATTTGATTGAGCATTGGTGCCCGTGTGTCACAGTACATCGTGACGCCATTCTTTATCGCGGGAAGCACTTCCTGCTCCGTGATGAATTTCTTTATCCGGAATGCTTCTTTAGCTACCTAGATGCTGCAATATACTCGGCTTCAGTGGTGGAGTCCGCTGTAGTTGACTGCTTTGAGCTTTTCCAACTTACAGCACCGCCATTTAAAGTAAATAGATATCCTGTTTGCGATCTGCTGTCATCCCTGTCGGTTTGAAATCTCACATCACAGTAACCAATGACTTTCATCTTAGAACAATCTCCGTATGTCAAAAACACATCCTTAGTTCTTCTCAGATACTTGAGGATTATTTTGACAGTTTGACAGCTGCAGTGTGCTCACCAGGATTTTCCTAATACATATTCGTTATGCTAAGAGCATAAGAGACATCAGGTCCTGTACATAGCATGGCGTACATGATCAATCATATGCTGAAGCATAAGAGATCCTACTCATACGCTCTCTATCTGAAGGAGTATGTGGACATGCTCCTTAGATAATTTGATTCTATGACAAGTAGGTAAATTACCTCTTTTGGAATCTTCCATTTTGAATCTTTTCAAAACTTTATCTATGTACGTAAATTGACAAAGTCCTAATAACCTCTTAGATCTATTACGGTAGATCTTAATACGAGGATGTAGGCTGCTTCTCCCAAATCTTTCATGGAGAAATTCTGAGATAACCATTGCTTGGTGGCTTGCATCATGGGAATATCATTCCCGATGATTAATATGTCATCGACATATAATACAAGAAATACAACATCACTCCCACTACTTCTCCTGTAAACACAAGGCTCGTCTATATTTTTTATGAAGTCAAATTCTTTGATTGTCTCATCAAATCATATATTCCAACTTCTGGAGGCTTGCTTGAGTCTATAAATGGATCGTTTAAGCTTGCATACTTTATTATGATCATCCTTAGATGTAAACCCCTCAGGTTGTGTCATATAGACTTCCTCTACAAGGTTCCCATTAAGGAAAGCTGTTTTGACATCCATCTGTCAAATCTCATAATCAAAGTGTTGCAGCTAGTGCTAGTAAAATTTGAATGGACTATCATTGCAACATGCGATGAGGTTTCCTCATAGTCAATTCCTTGGATTTGTCTATAACCTTTCGCCACCAACTTAGCTTATAGGTTTGGATGTTGCCTTCTGCATCAGTTTTACGCTTGTAAATCCACTTGCAGCCTATGGGTTTTATCCCTTAAGGTGCATCTACCAAGTCCCAGACTTGATTATGATACATAGACTATTTCGGATTTCATGGCCTCAAGCCATTTGACCGAATCAATGTCACGCATTGCTTCATCATAACTGGTGGGATCATCATTATCAATGACCTAATCATGTTTCTCATCAATATGGAAACCATATCTTTCAGGCTCATGTTTTTCCCTACCAAACCTTCTGAGTTTATAACCTTGTGGTTGTTCCATTGCTGCCCTTTTGAGGGGCCTGTGGTATAGTTTTATGTTAGTTTGTTCTTCTCGTACCTCATCGAGGTCAAGTCTACTCCCACTATATTTCTTGAGAATGAATTCTTTCTCTAGAAATTTATCATTTCGTGAGAAAAATGTTCTTTGTTCATTTGGGACGTAGAACACGTATGCTATTGAGTTCAAGGCATATCCTACAAACTTACATTTAACTGCCCCATATCATCCAATTTGTTAGTTTGTGTGAGCTTGACATATGCGTATATCCCCAAACTCTTAGATAACTAAGACTATGACGTTTCCCAGACCATAACTCATATGGTGTTTGACTAACAGTCTTGGAAGGAACTTGGTTTAGTAGTAGTGTTGCAATTTCTAAAGCAAGACCCCAAAATGAAGAGGTAGATCCGTGTCTGGCATCATTAATCGGACCATATCTAATAATGTCCGATTTCTCCTTTCAGAGACCTCATTATGTTGTGGAGTTCCCGGAGGAGTCCACTGGGAAACAATGCCATTTTCTCTCAAGTAATCTTGAAATTCGTTGCTTAAGTATTCACCACCTCGGTCAGACCTTAGTGACTTAATACTTTTTATTAATCTGGTTTTCTACTTCAGCTTTGAAGTCTTTGAATTTCTCAAAGGCTTCAGATTTGTACCGCATAAGGTACACATACCTATATCGCGAATGATCATCGATAAAGGTAATGAAGTAGGAGAATCCACCTCTAGCGGTGACTGACATTGGTCCGCATACATCAGAGTGTATGAGTTCTAATGTCTCCGATGCACGCTGTCTTTTACCTTTGAAGGGTAATTTGGTCATTTTACCAAGTAAACAAGACTCACAAGTTCCATAAGGTTCATATTTGAAGGGTCTGAAATACCCATCCTTATGTAGCTTAGTTAATCTTGTTTCATTGATATGACCTAAGCGATTGTGCCATAGAAGTGATTCATTGAGATTATTCGACTTAACGTTGTATATATTAGAAGTTGAACATTCTTTGTTAGTTTGTAAGACATAGATACCATTATTCAAAATACCATCTCCATATTTTATTTCATTGAAATAAATAGAACATTCATTACAACTTATTAGGCATGAAAAGCCTTTATTACATAAAGAAGAATTGAAATGATGTTCTTTACTAGAGAAGGTATATAAACACAATCTTTTAAGTCTAAAACTAAACCATTCGGCAAAACTAATGAATAAGTCACCACGCACAATGCAGCCAGTTTTGCTCCATTACCCATGCGTAAGTCAACCTCCCCCCATGACGGAGTCTTCTATTGTTTCTCAGGCTCTGCACATTGTTACACAAGTGAGTCCCACAACCGGTGTCAAGCACCCAAGTAGAAGGTTCAGAGTTTTGAGAATATAGTTCAATCATATACAACATACCTGAAGCATTGGGCTTCTTGGCCTCTTGGGCTTCCCTAGCTTCCTTGGATTTCAAAGATATGCAGTCTTTCTTCAAATTACCTTCTTTCCACAAAAGAAACATTTCCCCTTTCCCTTTTTTCTTCTCCACCTTACCATTGGGCTTTAGGTGATCTGGAGCCTTGGCCTTGCCCTTATTTTTCTTTGGGCCTCGTGGCTTCAGGTCCGTACCCGTAAGCATGACGAAAGTTTTAAGCTCCGATTTCAAGTCCTTATCTGCTTGTTTTATCAGATTGTGCAATTCTGCTAAAGTAGCTTCTTTATCAGACAGATGAAACTGCATAATAAAGTTAGAAAATTATTTTTGTAAGGACTGAAGAATTAGATCCTGACATATCTCATGATCCATGATGAACCCGAGGTTGGCCAATTTTTCAATGTGGCCAATCATCATAAGTACATGTCCACTAACAGATCCTTCCTTATACCTTGTTTGGAATAAGACACATGACACTTGGAATCTCATGGTATGAACGAAAGTTACATACAACTCCTTCAAGTGAAAGATGATGGTTTGAGCATCCATATCTTTGAGAAATTTATGAAGTTCATCCGATATAGAGCCAAGCATTTTGCAAACTGCTTGCTCATCATCATCGACGTGTTTCTTCCAAGCATCGAATGTATTTTGGTCAATATCTTCTGCAGGTTCAGGGGGAAATGGTCTTTCAAGAACATAGAAAATCTTTTCTTGTCGTAAGATAATTTTAAGGTTTCTAAACAAGTCATTGTAGTTGTCCCATTTGAGCTAATGCTCATCAAATATGGAACGAAGTGATACTCTAATTACCATTTGAATGTTTATGGATATTTTTAACCCACCTGTTAAGAGAGAATGTTAAAATTAGGAATATATTTTCATTAATGTTTCATAATAACATGGGATTTTAATATTATGAATTTGCTCCCACTCAATTATTTAAAATTTTAAGTAAATCGCATCAGTCCCAATATGATGGATTTCTTGTGGGCAATGATCCCATTATCATCATTTCATAACTCCGACTAGGGCCGGTCGTTATAAAATATGATAATTAGGTAGGTTCCCAACCAATTTATAATATAAATCACAATTCCTTGATCATTGGGTTGGACAATCAAACATGCCATAGCTTATGCTAGTCCTTGTGGACATCCAATCTTTGCCACTAAGTTATAAGACCACGCCTAAGGGTCGATGCGTCTTATGACTCAGAAAAGTCAAACCATTGTCAATAGTATGATTTAGGGACAAATTGGTATTGGTCAGTCTGGTAAAGCCTAGTCCTGCCAATACGGTTTAAGCCCTTTGGGTCTATACTTTACAATGAGAGGCAAATGTTAGACTTAAATTATTATTGATGATTTTAGCAAGTTTAAGTGAATAACTGTCAAATGGATTCCTCCATTGAAAATTCCCCAGAGGGAGGGTGGAGCGAACTCTCTTAAATACCCTTACCTCTTAGGCTCTTATCGCCTTGGTGACATGAATAAACAATATATCCTCCAAATTAGTCCAACACTTTAAATATGCTTTAAGGTAAGCTTTGAGTAAATGATTATCTAGATGTCTTCACAACTTTTCATTTTGGCTATAAAAAGGTAGTGAGTGAAGGAAGACACCAAATCATTATCTAACTCTAGTAATACCTTTGTTTAAATTAACTTTAGTTTGGAAAGTTTTATTAACGCATTAGTCCCACCCCACTTGTATCTTTTATAATGTCTTTATTATAAACAAGTGATTTATATTTATTAGTCTTAAATGTAATAAATCTCTGTTCATCACGAAATAATTACTTAGCTAAAGGATAAGCAATACACTCTCTATTTCTTAGAAAGTCTCTAGATGCTTGCACCCTAAAATAATCATGTCAATTCTAATCATACATAGAATCATCAAGCATATGCGTTTTAATATGTTGGAATTATTTTAGGCATTAAATAACTTTGATTAATATTTAATAATGATATTGCATTTTATTTTATTCAAATAAATTTACTATTCACATTTTTCTGCAGACGCGTGAATTTTAAATGCAATTTCATAATTCAACTCTTAACCAAATCATGAAAAACTTGTGCCTAAAATTACGTTCATAGTGTTATCTTTCCAACGAGCTTTTAAACACCCAATTTCGAGTTCAAATGAGAGAGAACTAATCAAAACAAAAACGGCGCGCTGATACCACTGTTGGGAAGCGGCCGCGAGTGCGCAGCGGAAAATTAAAATTATTATGTCGCTTTCCTTTGCCCAAGACCCATTTGTTTTGATTATTCTACAAGCCTAGACATGTTACTATATATTCTAAGCATAAAACTCATAAACCATGTAAAGAACATAAACCTAAACATGCTAACTATCATAAGAATTCTAATTAAAATAAAGAAAGAAAAAGACTTACTTGTACCGTAGACTCCTCCAGTCCTCCCTCCAATCTACAAGCTTTTCTTGAACTCAGCAAGCTCTTTCACTTTCCAAAGAGCCACCCAATTGTGTGACCTCCAAAGATGCACACACCAAAGCCAAAACTCAACGGCAAGACTACGCCTTGAGTGCACGGGTATTTTGCCCTTGGTGCTAGCCTAGGCAAATACCTCAAAACTTTCAACTCGAGGTTTCTCTAGTCAATTAGACTTAATGATCCTCAAAATCAGTGGCTTACACTTAAACTTTAGAGTTGTTCACTTATATAAACCCAAGATATGAAAGGTTTTGGTGTAGCGAATTTGTAAAGAATTCTTTGGGTTTATATAGTGCTCCAAAGACAACAAAATTAATTAAGAATCCGATGTGGGATAAAAGTTAGTTTAATCTTAGCCTTTGGATATTAATTTAGTGGTTTAATGAGATTATAAAACCCTAATAAGAGTTTGGGCCGAATTGGAATTCAAAACAAATAATTTTTTTTACTATTCACATTACTATTCATGTGAATAGTAATTTTTTTTAATTTTATTTTTATTCCAATTCCCAAAGTGCCCCTATCGTCATTCACCAATCCCTAAGCCACTATGGAACCTCATAAATGATATGTTCAATAATTAAACACATTGAACCATTTATGAACAATTCCTACAGTAATCATATATGCTGTTATATTTGTACTGTGCACTGTTAACCATTGATTTCGACTTTGTTGTGTATGACCTTTTGGGTTCCCTCAAGTTGGACATGAAATGAATCGTGATAATTTAATCGAACATAAATTATCCTCCGATCAGAGGGTCATTCGATTTCAATGACCAAGGTTGACATCTAGCAACATGCCAAAGCCCCCAAATGAGAAGGAAAAATATATATACCCAGTCTGTATGCAATTTACATATGATACGGTTCATCGCCTCCCTGTATCCCCACATATTGACCTAGGGCGGATCATATCATCATGCTAGTCTCTCCGCTTTGTGAACGCCCAGATTATTTACAAAACTATGACTAGGAACATTTAAGAGTAATGATTCTCGGCGTGGAAGCCATCGTCTTATTACTCCAAGGGCTTTATTACAGTGTTGATAATTCATATAAGTTGTGTAAGACACGTATAATAAAGATTGTCATTTTATTAATTAATGAAAATATTACAAATACATGTACATATAGCCCATCTACAAGTTGGGTATAGGGCATATCCCTAACAGATTATGGCTTAGTAGCAATTGAAAACTCAATGGCAACTCAAACTTGAAACTAGTCTTTCCTTATGCAGTGTGTAGAGATTCACTTATAATTTGAGCTTTTAGAATTGAAATCAAGATCAGTAAAATGACATAGAAATTAGACATAAAAGGGATAATTCTATCATAATTTCAGCTGAATACCCATTACCAATTAATTACAGTAAAATTTAAAAATTAGTTCTTGTGCATTGATAAGATCAAGTAGAAATGGTTATCCTTTTGTGATTCTCTGACTTACGAAACTCTGATCCAAACTTCGTTAAATCTAAAGGGAATCTTAAACCTTATTATTTATATGGGATTCATCATTCATGAATAATATATTACTTGTTCGTAAGATCTTTTAAATTCTTGGCATTGTAAGCCTTAACGGAAAATGTCACTACAAGAATTAGACCATTTAGCGTCGAATTGTTTCGACGCCATAAGTGACGATTTCGACGCAAATGATATTTAGCGTCGAAAAAATTAGACGCAAAAAATGGACGATAAAATGTCGACGAAAACCACTTGTAGCGTCGAAATAATTAAATGCGACGCTAAAAAACAGTATTCTGCGTCCAATTTATTTCGACGCTAAAGTAAAATTTTCGACGCTATATTTTATATTTGGCGACCAAATATATCGACGCAAAAATTCAAACTTTTAGCGTCGAAACCTTTCGACGCTAAAGTATATTAAAAAAGTATTACACAATTGTTTATAGCGACCATGTTTTTTACTATTAGCGTAGATATTTGTCGACGCTAAAAGTCACCTTTAGCGTCGAAACTAGCTTATAGCGACCATGTTTTTTACTATTAGCGTCGATATTTGTCGACGCTAAAAGTCACCTTTAGCGTCGAAACTAGTCGACGCTAACATATATTTAAAAGAAAATATTGACGCTTACAGCGGCCATTTTGTATACTATTAGCGTCGAAATATTCGACGCTAAAAGTAAATAATTTATTTTTTTAAAAATTAGTAATTTACTTATTTTTTGGTCTAAAATATTTAATTAGTTGAAAAAAAATGTAATTAATGACGAAATATTATATTGAAATTTGTTTTAGAAAAAAGAAATATTATATTAAATCTATTTGTTCAAAATGTTTATACAAAACTAAATATAAAATTAATTGCTACTGTGATGGGGGGACGCTCGAGCCTGATGCACCATGACTCATTGAGGCCTCGAACATCTGACGGAAAGCCAGCAGTTGCTGTTCCAACTGCTCCATCTTCTTCTCGTGGTCCATCATCTTCTTCTCGTGGTCCACCGTGACCTGTTGTAGCTTCTCCTTAGTCTGCTGCAGCTCGTCTTTGGTGGTGACTAACTCGTCTCGAAGAGAGACATTGTCCGAATTACCATTATTGCGTGCAGATGACGTTGGCTTCTTACGAGTGCCAAGACCAACGTTGTAAGCTGTCTGATTCTTGAAAACCAATTGCGACAGCTGCTCATCTGGTATGGGGTCGGTCCCTGTCTCCTGAGTTTGATGTTGGAGTTCCATCATTTCGTTCTGTTTCAAAAAATAAGTTAATATTAGAATTTGAGAAAAAAATTTAACATATATAATATTAATTATTTTATTTTAAAAACTGAAACTTACATAGCAGCGTTCGGCTTCTTCATTTATCCATTTATTCTTGTCATTGTAATGCGTCACACGGAAAAAATCTTGAAATGATTGCACCTCACATGTGCTACTCTGTTATAAACATAAAATAAATTCAATATTATTCCAGATAGTAAAAACAATTAACTGTTAAATTTTACGTTATGATATATTTACCTCAGAATGTTCGGCACGATGTTGGATAAATGGCTTCGAACCTCCACGGTGGTTAAAACGCAAGTGACTTCGATTTTCCGCATTTGCGTGACATTTATCCTGTATTCACGAACACTGTAAGTACCGAAAACAAGACAATTATAAATTTCCGTTTATTTCAAAATTTACCTCGTGTTTTTTGCTCGACCAAAGCTCACATAAAAATGTCCAGTCTTGTTCCTCTATAAAATCAGGTTTGTGTTGTGGAGCATTTGAAGGTCCATGTTCGTCGAATATTGGTTTCAAGACTTTTGTTCTATAATCTTTATAACTTTTCCCCATGTGGTAGTCAATATATTGTTGGACATTCACTTGGGTCAGATCGAAGTCGAACCATTCCTACATGAAAATTCGAGTAACTCTAAGTATAAAATAAAAATGTTAAATAACAAACAATATCGAAAACTTACAAGTAGCGAAGGGAATAGCTGGTTCAGTTTCGTCTCCCACGGTATCTTTCTCCAAGATACGTAGTTTTGGGGAGCTTCATATCGAGCTGTAGCTCCTATGGCTGTATTAAACGCTGAATTATGTTGTCCGACTTGAGTGTGTCCATCATCTGATATCTCTATCCGGATACGACTGTGAGCCTTAACGTACTTAGCCAACCCCAGCCACGGGTGCGTCCTCGACCCTTCACTGTACTGGACTCACCTGTGCTAGCAGAGAAATCACCAGGGCCAGTTGCCCTTGCTGATGTAGATGGAGTCGCGGTAGCCCGTTTGCGATTGCCCGGTGCCATCTGCAAAAACCCGTCGCATTAGCGTCATCAAATTCCAAAATTCTTATACATATACATACATATCCATACAAGTCAATACAACTTAACAAAAGCGCTTATAACATCGAATAACCAACCACGAAGCACACAATCACACGACTTCTCATGCACACGTTCGTATGGCGTTCTCGAACGCGTTCGAACGGACCAATTCCAGTGAGCTCACGTTCGTGTGGCGTTCTCAAACGCGTTCGAACGGACCAATTCCAGTGAGTTCACGTTCGTATGGCGTTCTCGAACGCGTTCGAACGGACCAATTCCAGTGAGTTCACGTTCGTATGTCGTTCTTTAACGCGTTCGAACGTAAAGTGGGCGTTCGAACATATTAGGAACGACATACGAACGTGAACTCACTGGAATTGGTCCGTTCGAACGCGTTCGAGAACGCCATACGAACGTGAACTCACTGGAATTGGTCCATTCGAACGCGTTTGAGAACGCCACACGAACGTGAGCTCACTGGAATTTAAACTTATCAAACAGTTATAATTAACCAAAGAGGGCACAAATTCAAACTTAACATTATATAAATATTAACCAAAGATGATGATGATTTTGAAGACGAACAGCAGCATTTGCTGCTGTTCTTGCCCAGAACAGCAGCAATTGCTGCTGTTCTTGCCCAAGAACAGCAGCAAATGCTGCTGTTCTTGCCCAGAATCATCATCATCTATCATCATCATCATCATCATCATCATCAATTTCATCAAAAAATAATTCATCATTTCATCAATAATATCATCAAACTCATCCTCAAATTCATCATTCATCCTCATAAACAATTTTAAATCAACAAAGGAGACTTACCTGTTGATTTCCTTCGTTCGTCACTGTTGGAGAATGAGAAATGAGTTTTTGCTTCTGAGCCGAGGAAGAAGAGAAGCACTGGTTTTTGGGATTTAAAGGACATTTAGCGTCGAAATAATTGACTTTTAGCGTCGCAGTAGTCGACGCTAATTGTTAGGCGGGTTATTGAAAAATTAGGGTTTTTTTTCTGGGAAATTTAATTTTTAATTAGCGTCGACATACTATATTCGACGCTAAAGTAGAGACATATAGCGTCGAAATACTGTATTCGACGCTAAATTAAAGACATATAGCGTCGAATAAAGTATTTCGACGCTACATAAAAATTAAATTTCCCGGAAAAAAATCCTAATTTTTCAATAACCCGCCTAACAATTAGCGTCGAAGTAATTGACATTTAGCGTCGAAGTAATCGACGCTAATGTCCTTTACATCCCTGCAACCAGTGCTTCTCTTCTTCCTCGGCTCAGAAGCAAAAAACTCATTCATAACATAGTTATACTATTAATCATTACGTTAATATTTCAACAATATCTAAAGAGTAATTAAAATCAACAACCATACATTAATCCATAAAATTATTCATCCATCACAAAATACTGTAACTTCATAATTAATCACTATTATCGTCGGTATTTGAGGATTCGTGACTGGAATCGAAGTCATCTTCAGTGTCAAATTGTTCTTCACTTGCTACTTCAACGCTCACTTCAAATGAGGATTAGCTCAACGTCTGTACTAGATCGAGTTAATGTTATATTTTCAGGAATGTTGACAGTTGGTCCAACAAATATCTGTTCAGGAACTTCAAAATTGCCGGAGACTTCTTGTGTTTCATCTGATATGTCAACTCTATCTTTCTCCTGCGTGTCCCAAATGGCCCTATGTTGTAACTTTTCTACCACCATCCATCCAGTTCCTAACTTAGGATCAGGTATATATATCACTGAACGTGCTTGCGTACAAAAAATGTATGGATCATTCTTGTACCAACAACGTTGAACATTAATTGACGTGAGATGATTACTAACTTGAATTCTCCTCTTTCTGGCATTAGTGTCAAACCACTTACATTGGAATAGCACAGTATGTCGTCTGGGTCGATATATGAACTCAATGACCGATTGGCAATACGCCGTAGAAGTCAATTACATCTGAGCCGTGTTCTCCTTGGACTACAATTCCAGAATTTTGAGTCACATGATTAACATCTCGCTGTTCGGTATGAAATCTAACTCCGTTGACAATACATCCACTGTACTCATACGCCTGCATTTGAGGCCCATAAGCCAAAGAAAAACCAACGAGGATTGCGAGTCCAATTGACCATTTTCCACTTGATTAATAATCTGACAATGAATATATGTGTTAATATAACAAACTGAAATGTCTAATGTTAGGATCAAAATAAATATAAAATATTATAACTTACAGTTGTCTCAAACCATTTAGGAAATTCTTTTTTGTGGGTTTCATCAACATTATGGTCACCAGCAATTTGTAGCATTGTTAGATGTTGCCTACAATAAATTATCATGGTTAATGTATGGAAAAAATTCAGTAATGATGCACACCAGAAAAACTTACGTTAAATACGGTTGCACTTCACACAATTACTCAATATAAACCAATGCGCACGTTGAACTCTTCCTGACGGGTTAGTAATTTGACACCTACTGCCCCAAATGGTCTGTAATTTTGACTGAACACTGTGATCTCTTGGCTATTACTTGCATCTCCATCATAGTTTCGTGGCCGACGATTGAAATGAGTTTCAATATTCTGCATGTACATCGAACAAAATGTTATTGCTTCATTTTTTATAACAGCTTCAGCTATTGAACCTTCAGGTCGTGCCTTGTTTTTGACATATTGTTTGTAATCTCCCAAAGCTCTGCAGATATGACAACAAGTTTGCATTAACACTAAATTATATGCAAATAAAAACGGTTACAAATTTTCTTATATAAAACTGTATATATATATATATATATATATAGTACCTCTCAATGGGATACATCCATCTGTAATGGACAGGACCTCCCTTTCTAGCTTCATCCGGTAAATGCACAGCCAGATGTACCATGACATCAAAGAAAGCGGGTGGCAAAATTCGCTCCAGCTTGCATAGGATTATCACGATTCCTCGCTCAAGGTCGTCAATAACAGATGTGCTTAATGTCCTCTGACACAATTGTTTAAAGAAGCCACATAGATCAAGTACGGCGTCGCATACATTCGGGGGGAGATAAGGTCGAATGCCAACAGGAAGGAGAATCTCGAGCAGCACATGACAATCGTGACTCTTTAATCCCGTTATTGTATCATCTCTGACCCAACGCCCAATATTGGATGCATAATTATCAGGGAATTTAACCATTTTCAGCCAATCACAGAATGATTTCTCTCCGATTGATTGCGCACATAACTAGCAGGAGGCTTAATAAAACCTCGAGAGGAGTCTTGTAAATGCAATTCACTGCGAATTCTAAGATCTTGTAGGTCCAATCTAGCATTTACAGTGTCTTTTGTCTTACCCGGAATATTGAATAGTGTACCCACTAAACTCTCACAAATATTTTTCTCTATATGCATTACATCCAAATTATGTCGCAAACTCAGAGTCCCCCAATATTCTAACTCAAAGAAAATACTTTTTCCTGTCCAATTCAACTCTTCAGGTAACCGTTTTCGATTTTTATCTCTATTATTAGGATGTTTACCTGGTGTGCTGTCTTTGAGCTGTTGATGTTGGCAAAGTATGTCAAATGCAGACAATCGACTGGGCTTACTCTGAGGTTCATGTTGCCGTTTAATAATTTACTCCTCCGCCAAGGATGACTCGACTCAAGAAATCTCCTGTGCCCCGTGTATCCGATTTTATTCCGTAATCGTTGCGAAGGTGTATGATTCGCACAAACTGGACATGCCATGTATCCCTTAGTTCTCCATCCAGATAATGAACCATAGGCTGGAAAATCATTAATGGTCCATAATAATGGGCATGCATCTGAAAATACTGCTCTGAAGCTGCATCATAGGTATGCACACCCACATTCCATAATGTTTGTAACTCCTCGATCAATGGTCTCAAGTAAATATTTATATCTTTACCAGGTGAACGTGGACCAGGGATAAGCAATGACATAAACATGAACGGATCCTTCATACATTTCCATGGAGGTAAGTTATATGGAATGACAATAACGGGCCAGATGCTATAAGAGTTGTACATATTCCCAAATGGTTTAAAACCATCAGAGGCAAGACCTAACCTGACATTACGGGGGTCCTCAGCGAAACGGTGGTACATGTCATCAAATTCCTTCCATTCGGTTCCGTCGCAGGATGTCTAAGTATGCCCTCCGCACCGATCCTCTTTTCATGATGCCACATATATCAGTCGCTGTGTGTCGTGACATGAACAATCTCTGCAGCCTGGGCGTTAAAGGGAAATATCGCAATATCTTTTGAGGCACTTTCTTCCCCATACCACGGACTTTGTACCGACTTTCACCACATATCGGACAATGTTCAAGTGATTCATACTCGGCACGAAATAATACACAATCAAACTTACAAGCATGAATGGATTCATACCCCATTCCCAGATCACGCAACATTTTCTTTGCCTCGTAGTACGACTTAGGCAATTCGCTTCCAACCGGTAACATTGGGCCAGTAACTCTAACATCATATCGATACTTTTGTTGGTCATTCTGTTGATCACTTTAATGTGTAATAATTTCACAACGAAATTCAAGATCGACATTCCAGCACCTTCGAATGGAATTTTTTTTGCCTCATCAAGTAGTTCACTAAATAAATTTTGATCATTTCCACTTAACACTGGCATGTCGCCACAAACACTATGACCAAGTTGTGGACCTTGTAAGTTATGCAAAATATCGGTGATATCATCGTTTGCAGGTTGATTGTAACTACTGCTCCCTTCGCCGACATCAAAAAACCGTGACTGAGAATGATACTGCTCACCGTGATAAATCCACGTACGGTAAGTGGGTGATATTCCTGGCATGTATAAATGATTATGAACTTCATCTAACCGCTTCCTTTTCCTATTCAAACAATTTGCACATGGACAACGAACACGACCTTCTGCATCAATGTGTTGCTTTGCGACTTCCATAAACTCAGACACTCCATTACGATATTCAACACTCAATCTATCCAGAGAGCTCATCCAATTTCTATCCATTTCAGCAGAATACCTAAATATAATAATATATTATTAGATATCATTTTACATTGGAATCAACATTACTATTCAGTAATACTTAATTTAAGCATATATATATATATATATATATATATATATATATATATATATATATAATATATTTGGTTGATAAATTAATTAAATAGTTTACAGAATAATTCTATTTTGTTAATTAATATACTTACTCTACATATATGAATCATAAATCACTAACAAACAGCATATAAACAACATATAAACAACATATATAATCATAAAAATTGAAAATAATAAAGAAATATGAAAGAAGATTTACCTTTTCGGAAATTGATTACAATTTTATTGAAAATTTTTAGGAGAGATGTGAGGCTGTAGAGGAGAAATTCTCAGATTTCAGAGGATTTTTATGAAGAGAATGAGAGAAAAAACCAGAGGGGGAGGGGGGTGGTGACCTTCTGTATTTTTATCTATCTTTAGCGTCGAATACTAAATTCGACGCTAATTGTTGCCGTTTTTAGCGTCGAAACTGTTTTTTTCGACGCTACATGTTCCATTTTTCGCGTCGTCGAAACCGTTTTTTCGACGCTAAATATAACAAATTAGCGTCGGATTTAATTTAGACGCGAAAGAATCAAGGATCTGTCGGTGGAAGCTTCATAACTCTTAGCGTCGAATATTTGTTCGACGCTAAAAGTATTATTTTGGCGTCGAATATTCAAAATCGACGCTAATTGTATACGTTTTTAGCGTCGAAACTGTTTTGTCGACGCTAAATATCAAAATATAGCGTCGAATTAAATTTAGACGCGAAAGAATCAAGGACCTGTCGGTGGAAGCTTCATAACTCTTTAGCGTCGAAATTATTTTCGACGCTAAAAGTATTATTTTTCGCGTCGATTATTCACATTCGACTCTAATTGTTGCCGTTTTTAGCGTCGAATTTAATTTAGACGCGAAAGAGTCAAGGATTTGCCGGTGGAAACTTCATACACCTTTAGCGACGATATATGTTCGACGCTAAAATTATATTTTTGGCGTCGACCACGTGTTCCGACGCTAAAAGTGTAATATCTGGCACCAAAAATTATTGCAATAATAAATTATTCAGCGTCGAATATTTTTCGACGCTAAAGTTCTGTTTTTTAGCGTCGAAATATAGTTTCGACGCCAAACATTAATATTCTGCGTCGAAGTTTTATTCCGTCGCTAAAAAATATGACATATAGCGTCGAAACTAATATTCGACGCTAAAAGTTATTTTTGGCGTCGCATAATGTTTCGACGCTAAATATTTGGACGCTAAAAGCCATAATTCTTGTAGTGTGTGTAATGGTAGATTTTTTTATGTGATCCTCTGTCTGACACCGCCTGATTCTCGAAGTTTTGGATATATATTATGAGTGGATACTTTACTTTTTAAATTGCTTTCTCACTTTATTTATGATGTTATAAGAATTTCGATGAGAGTTATTTTATTTGATACATTTAGAATGTGTTGTCTATGACTTGAGTATTTGAGATATGTTTTGAGATGATATATTTATGGATTTCAAAATATGCTATTTATATTATTCTTGAAAGATGTTTTTTGGTGATTTATTTATTTATTATTTTGCGAGAAGCCATGTGCACATGTGTAGATACGGATTCAGTACCAGAGAGATGATGATACGTAATGCCCTTTGATCCCCTATCTCAAAGTAAAGATTCAAAGCTTGGTTGAGAAGTTGATATATGTTATGTATGCTTCTAGATTACTCAGGAAAGTAAGCACATATTATCTGGCTTATGTGATAGAGTTGAGAGTTCTTATACCTAGCAATGATCAGGTTCCAGTAGTTAGAGAGTATCCAATTGTATTTCCAGATAAGCTATCTGATTTACCTCTTAATAGGGATATTAAGTTTTGTATTGATGTAGTTTCTGGAACCCAACCTATATCGATCTCTCCATATCGGATGGCTCCAGTATTACGTAAAGAGTTGATGGCACAATTACAGGATCTCTTAGGTAAGTGTTTCATACGCCCCAGTGTGTCAGAATGGGGGTGCTCATGTGTTGTTTGTAAAGAATAATGATGGAACCCTATGGTTGTACATTGATTATAGATAGCTTAACAAGGTGACTATCAAGAACAAATATTTATAGTCTAGGATTGATGATTTGTATGATCAGTTGCAGGGGGCGAAATGTTTTTCCAAGATCGATATTCGGTCTAATTATCATCAGCTAAAAATTCAGAAGGAGGATATTTTTTTCTGAAAACAATATTCTGGATTAGATATGAGCATTATGAGTTCCTGATAATGTCCTTTGGCTTGACTAATGCCCCCAACAACTTTTATGGATTTGATGAACAAGGTGTTCAAGCCTATCCTGGATTGGTTTGCTATAGTCTTCATTGACTATAATATAGTGAATTCTAGGAGTGAGTAAGATCATATCAAACATCTTCATCACGTTTTAGGGACACTAAGAGAACATAAGCTTTATGCTAAGTTCACAAAGTGTGAATTTTGGCTTTCAAGGGTGACATTTCTTGACCATATGGCATCTCAAGTAGATATATGTGTAGATTCTTAGAAGATTGAAGCTAAATAAAATTGGCATCAACCAACTTGTGTGACATAAATTCGAATTTTTCTGGGGTTAATTAGGTATTGCAACTGGTTTGTTTAGAACTTCTCAGAATAGTTTCCCTCTTGACTCGATTGATTCAAGGAATGTTAAATTTGAATGGTCAGATGCCTGTGAAAAAAGCTTATGGGAGCTCAAAGAATGATTGACTACAAATCTTATATTAGCACTACTATCAAGATTATGAGGGTATACTGTGTATTATGATTCTTCTAGAAATTTAAGATTAAGACATTTTAAATCAAAATAATTAGATTGAATGAATGACCGTTAGCCTAGATATCTATCTTTATCTTAAAATTACTTGAATACTAGTATAGTGAAGAGCCACATATAACCTTTAAGCGTGAGGCTACCCATGGGCAAGCATAAAGCTACCATGAGAAAAAATGCTACCTTAAAGGATAATGTGAAGGCTCAATAGAAAAAGAAAAAATAAATAAATAATAAATAATAAAAAAAGAACAACAATAAATGTCAAAGCCAAGATACATTAGCTTAATGATAAGACATACAGACTTAAAGATACATAGGTTGGTTTGACCTACTCTATTTTGATTGTCGAGATGAAAAAATGTTATGATTTAGAGGAAAAACTATGAGAGTATTGATTCAAACATACCATAAGAATTTAATTGAGATGAATTTGATTTTTTAATGGAGTTATGACATTCTACAACATTTTGAAGTTTTCTTTAAGCCATTAGCATATTATATAATAGTGATCTTTGAAGCGTTATTATGAGAATCTAACCATGTTATATTTGTTGTGTCTTATTTATTTATTTATTTATTTATTAGTTTTAGATGATGTTTCTGGGTGTCATTGTTGTTAGGGTTGGTGCTCTGAGCGCCAATCCGGATCGTATTTATGTCCGATTCATGAATACGAGCAATCCCATTTTTCATAATATTACTAATTTAAATGGTAGTACCTATTGTCTTTTATATACGTATTCGATTTAATTTCGATTAGATTGAAACTAAATCTAGATTAGTGATATGTATATATATTAGACAAAGACCCAAGATTTACAACGTAGTGCGCAGTTACAACATAGTTCGTAATTGACATTGGGAAGTGTCACTATAAGTTGTATATCCTCAAATTAAGTTTCTGGTCAAGATTTACTGACACATGTCGGTTAATAAAATCCGCTGAGACCAGTACATGTCGTTTATCGGACTAGGTCTGATGGTTTATCCCAATGAACCATGAATCTTGTGAGATTCGTATAGACATATACGTGTTTATTTGATAAACACTGAATGGCTCACCGAAGATTTCCTAATGGATGATACACCAACGTCAATAGGAATCTTCTCGGGTTGAGTAGCATAGTGATTCTTTGACTTGAGATTCCACACTTAGATGCCAGTCACGTCACCGATCTATTTAGATTAGACCTCCACTTGTTCGTTGGATGTGGACTCATGCTCATGATATCCTGTGTGTATCAAGAAATGATCCTTCAGTTCTGTGTACAGAGCATAGGTAGTTCATATGTGATTAGCAATCTGTTAAATCTATGGCCATAGTATACTTCGGAAGTGAGTTCCGAATGTTATTTAGAGATTTCTAATAGATACGTCGACGAGATTATTCCTATAGAGATTTGACATTTATATCTATATCTTTGGGATAATCCGGATACCTGTGACGAAGAGATTATACGTTTGCAGTGACCTCGACCTGTATGATTCATCGAGTTTATCCGTGGTCGTCATAATTTACGGGTGGGTGAATTATGGACACGAAATTGGATTTCGTGACAGATATACCTGAATCTAGAGAGTCTCACTAATGAAATGTACTCGTAGAGTACTAGGGTAACTGTTATGAGTAATACTGATTATTTATAACTCGTTTAACGGTTAAATGAAAAATACATGCAATCGGGACCTAACAGTCATTTTTGAATTAATGTGTAATTGTATTTAATACTTTATTTTATTAAATATACATTAATTAGATATCAATTTGTGATATTTGACATATATCATTAATATATGTATTTGAGATATTTAATGTAAATATAATACATATATTTAAGATATTTATATTTATTATTTAATTATTTAATTGTTAAATAATTAAATTAATTAATAAAATAAATATCTTTAGTAATGATTTATTTAGGAAATGACATGTTATTATTGGAACACATTTTGATAACTTTATTAAAGTTAAAGTGTTACTTTAATTAAGCTAAAATGTGTGCCAATTGAATTGATACAAAAATAAATAATTTGTTGTTTATTTTTTGGTTTGATATTTTCGGTCATTTTGGAATTTGGTACAAAAGTTGTTTTGTTTCATTTTTCAAAGGTTAGACAAGTTTCACAATATTTACAAAAGAGAGTTGAGAGCATTTGTTGAAAAAGAAAGCAAAATCAAAGCAAAAATTGAATTTTGTAAGTAATTTCACTTTCTTTTCTACATGAAAATATTTTCAATTCATCTTAGCTTCAATTTGTGTTGCTAAGTTGATGTCTCTACTCTTTGATTTTGTAATTGATTGTGTTTAAAGCTTGTTGGATGTGATAAGCATGTATGATTAATTTATTTGCTTATTATTGTAATTAAGCTTAATAAATTAATTAGAATTTTAAAGTTGTCATTCTAGAGTTAATTAGCCATTCATAATTAACCTAGAATTGTTCTTGATTAATTTCATGATGGTGAGACTTGATTGGTGTGGTAATTGGATTATTAAAGTGTTGAATTTTGTCAATTTAATGTAAATTGTCCAATTTGAGTAATTTGTGAAATTAGGGTTTTTAACCCATTCAAATTCTGAGGCTTTTCATATATATGATATAATTTGATGTATATTCAATGTATGTCAAATTTGGGATTGATTGGATTTGATCTTGATATGTTTTGAACAAATTGGGCCAAATTACAATTAATACAAAATCTGGTCTGTTTTCGTAATTCTGAAAAAATCTGGGCAGTTTCAGAATTTTGGAAAAGTTTCTGGTTTATGTTGCAAATTGTATAAATTATTTTGGGATTGATTTGGAATAAATTAAATATGTATTTGATAATTTAAGGACCAAAATGATTAATTTACAAAATGTAGGGGTCTCATAGTAATTAATGATAAATCTGATTTTTCAGATAAAAATTCAGTTTTTATTTATTGAGTAATTAGAATAAATTAGTTTATTTTAATTTCCCAATTATTGGAAATTATTTCGGAGTGAAAATACGCGAAAACAGTGAAAAACGATGTTACCAGGTAACGACTGCCCAAACAATGAATTGGGCACTGTTCGGGCAGTCCACGAACTGTCCAAATATTTTTGGGGCTGACCTGGGCAGTCCTCATGAGCATTGGTCGGTCGGTCGGTTCGGCCGGAAACGCGTTTTATGCTATTTTGCGGAAAAATATTTTCGCAAAAGTTTCGCGATGTTTCTATATTATTTATATCGTTATATGATATCGAATAAATATGTTTAGGTGAAATATGAATGAATTATTAATATTTGATATTGAATAATTTATTCGTAAGTTTAAAATTTTTAAACTTCGATTTCGCCCGAATAACACTTCTTCCGCTGCGCCTCCCTAATTTGACCCCAACAGTTGTAGCTATCACGAGACTATAACTCGTCCACTAGAGCCGCCTAGAGATTTAAAGTCTTGTTATATACGCTAAATACAATCGTGATCCCTAAGATAATGGTTTAGTTAATTTATTATTATTTATTTTGTTATTTTTATTTAGTCATTGCTTTAGGACAAGCAATAATTTAAGTTTGGAGGTGTGATGAGTACATATGATATACATTTTTCAAGTGTATTTGCCATTGATATTCCTCTAAATTATTATTTTAAATGTGTTAAATGTACTAATATTCATTATTTCATTATTTATATATGATGTATTATATAGACAATTGGGAAAAAAATGAAAACTCGAAATTCCTGATTTATACAAATGACTTTCTAATTTGTGTAACTCTTAGTATTATGGCCACAAATTTTGCATACGATATCCAATTGAGGTTATTCAAGTTCCATTGAAAGAAGACTGAATTATCTACAATCCTTTGGTTCATGTCGAAGACTGACTCAGAATCCTTCTTGGCCAAAAGGGAACTTGAAATTAATAATTCGGCACTATCAGCCAGTGCTGCGACACAAAATATTATGGCACGCCACAGTTTAGTTCAAAATTATGCTAGTGACTTGAAAAAGGGTTGTGTCATGCCACAAAGACCTTTGTAACTTGCCACCAATGCGATTAGTGCAAAACTGAATTAGAAACTTGGTTTTATGATGTCTATATAAGGGGAAATCTAGAGTTACTTCACGTACAATTTTGGTGAGGTAGATAAGCCTCTTTTGAGGCCAAAACACTCTTTAAACATAACAACCATTCAAGAACAACCAATAGCAAGAAGATCAAGTAAGAATTAAGAAGAGAAGATTGACAACGTTCTTGAATTGTTTTCATTATCTCTATTTTGCTTATGTTTATTATGTTGAATACCATGATGATTTTGTTTATATTCTTCATCATGAACTAGTTTTTGTTGTAGGATTGTAATGGAACTCAATATGAACTTTTGTTAATTGAATATTTTTATGATTGATTTATGACCTTCTATGTTGATTGATTATTATGCTTAATGATTTCTGTTGTTTGATCACCAATAGGATAGTTGTGGAAAACCCTAATGAACTTGGAAAATGAAGTTTTTATTTATCTTTGGAAATTGATAACGCTTGATCTTATTCTTATAATCTATTTCCATTCAAGATAGAAATATACATACAGGGCATGCGTAATCATAAGTAGAACTTGATCGTAATGATTTTGACTTAAATTTATTATCATATGAATATAGGTAATTAAACTAAGTTGGACATTTCTACTTAACCATCGGAAGAGGTTTGTAAATAACTTGTGTTATAGGTTAATAATTCATTATAATTGATCAGTTATAAAAAAAATGAGATTGATTTAAGGGAATATTATGGGGATGTTATGATCCTAGGTTCTTATCTTGCTATTTTTGAATTTTTAAATTTACTTTGCTTTTCTTTAATTTGTTAGTTAATACTTATTCTTTCATAATTACTTGTCTAAATAAGGTTAGGGGCGATAAAATTTCAATATTTGACATTAATAACAATTCCTCTTGGGATCGATACCTTTTTACATTACTTATTTACTTATATGGTACGTGCGCTTGCGTACTATAAAAAATCACTATTATCTGCTATACCTAAAAATAGTATTAAGTTCAAATGGATTAAGCCTAATAAAGTAACTCATTTATTTGCATACACCCTAGTCATATATTCAAAGAAAACATTATTTATTTAAGTAGGCCATCATTTCCAAATTGGGCTCCTGCCCTGCAAATTATTTCAAAAGAAAAATTTACTACGTTGTTTTAAATAGTAAATTATATTATAAGATAACCAAATTGCCATGTGTCAATAATATTCAAAATGTGATCAAATTTCTAAATTCTAGATGTATGGAACTGAAATTTTTTGAAACAAATTGTGTTGTGGGGTGTACTTTGAGGCCATTGTTGAATTCGAATTCTTTTACATCCCCCATGATCTGTAAAAGATCACATGAAATTGAACATAAAAGGGATATCTTTATCAAAATTTCAGTTCAAGACCTGTTATCAATTAATTACAGTAAAATTTCAAAGTTAGTTCTTATGCAGTGGTAAGTTGTCAGAATGAACAGAATTGATTATCCTTTTGCGATTCTTCAACTAACGAAACTCTTATCCGAACTCCATTAAATCCGTAGGAATTTTAAACCTCCTAATTTTCTATTGGGATTCATTATTCATGCATAACATATTTACTTATTCATAAGATCTTTTAAATTCTTGGCATTGCAAGCCTTAACAGAAAATGTGTAATTGTAGATTCATTGTGTAGTCCTCCACCTGACACCGATTGATTCTCAAAACTTCACTACAAGAAAATGGATTTTTAGCGTCCAATACTTTAGCGTCGAAATTTATTTCGACGCTAATAATAACTTTTAGCGTCGCAATCTTATTCGACGCCAATTATCACGATTTTAGCGACGAAAATCATACGCGATGCCAAATGTTCAACTTTTATCGTCGAATAGTATTTCGACGCTAAAAATAAGCCTTATAGCGTCAAAACACGTATTCGACGCCGAAAATTTGACATTTAGCGTCGACAAAGTTGCGTCGCTAAAGGTCTATGAAGATACCACCGACAATCATTTTATCTTTAGCGTCTACTTTTAATATCGACGCTGAAAATCCCGACATTTAGCGTCGAATTGTTTATTCGACGCTAAAAATCGGTCATTTAGCGTCGAAATTTGGACTTCGACGCTAAAAATTGATTAAAATGCAGAATGCCACCAACCCTTCTCCCCCTCTGCTTTTTCTCTCATCCTCTTCAATCTCATCCTCTGCAATCTGAGACTCTCTCCTCTGCAACCTCACAACTCTCCTACAAATTTTAAATAAAATTGTAATTAATTTTCCATAAGGTAAATCTTCTTTCATATTTCTTTATTATTTTTATTGATATTTGCAAAGAATAATTATATATTTTACTTAAATATTTCATATTTCTTTATTATTTTCATTTTTTATGATTATGTTTATTATATACTTTTTGTTAGTGGTTTATGATTCATATATGTAGATTAGTTAATTAACTAAATATATTTTTCTGTCAACTAATAATTTTTCAACTAAATATATATGTATATGCTGCTTAAATAAATAATTAACGAAGTAGTAATGTTAATGAGTTTAATATGATGTTTAATAATTATATTATTATATTTAGGTATTTGGCTGAAATGGATAGAAATTGGATGAGCTCGCTGGATAGATTGAGTGTTGAATATCGTAATGGAGTGTATGAGTTCATGGAAGTCGCAAAACAACACATTGATACAGAAGGTTGTGTTCGGTGTCCATGTACAAATTTTTTGAATAGGAAAAGGAAACAGTTAGATGAAGTTCATAATCATTTATACATGCCGGGAATATCACCAACTTACCGTACGTGGATTTATCACAGTGAGCAGTATAATTCTCAGTCACGGTTTATTGATTCTGGTGAAGGGAGTAGTAGTTACAATCAACCTGCAAACGATGAGATAACCGATGCTTTGCATGACTTACAAGGTCCACAACTTAGTTATAGTGTTAGTGGTGACATGCCAGTGTTAAGTGGAAATGATCAAAATTTATTTAGTGAACTACTTGATGAGGCAAAAAAATTACATTTGAAGGTGCTGAAATGTCGATCTTGAATTTCATTGTGAAATTATTACACATTAAAGTGATCAACAAAATGACCAACAAAAGTATTACATATTAAAGTGATCTTGAATTCCATCTACATCAGCAAGGACAGCTGGCCCTGATGGAGTCTCTGCTAGCACATGTGAGTCGAGTACAGCGAAGGGTCGAGGACGCACCAGTGGCCTGGGGTTGGCTAAACACGTTAAGGCTCACGGTCGTATCCGGATTGAGATATCAGATGATGGACAAAGCCAAGTCGGACAACATAATTCAGCATTTACTACAGCCATAGGTGCTACAGCTTGGTATGAAGCTCCCCAAAACTACGTGTCTTGGAGAAAGATACAGTGAGAGACGAAAATCAACCAGCTCTTCTCTTCGCTACTTGTGAGTTACCTTATGGTATTAAGTTTTCGATATTGTTTGTTAGTTAAAATTTTTATTTTATACTTATTTTTACTCGGTTGCTATTCCTGTAGGAGTGTTCGACTTCGATCTGACCAAAGTGAATGTCCAACAGTATATTGACTAGCACATGGGGAAAAGTTATAAGGATTATAGGAAAAAAGTCTTGAAACAAATATTCTACGAAAATGGACCTTCAGATGCTCCACAACATAAGCCAAATTTTATAGAGGAGAAAGACTGGACATTCTTATGTGAGCTTTGGTCTAACAACAAATACGAGGTAAATTTTAAAATAAACGGAAATTTATAATTCTCTTTATTTTCGGTACTTACAATATTGTTAAATGCAGGATAAATGTCACGCAAATGCGGAAAATCGAAGTCACTTGCGTTTTAACCACCGTGGAGGTTCGAAACCATTTATCCAACATCGTGCCGATGATTCTGAGGATTTGACACCAGAAAGGATTTGAGGACGAATCCTATTTAAGGGGGGGAGAGAATTTGTAACGACCGGTAGTTTTTACTACTACCTATAGCGATTATTACGTACATGACGAAGGCACGTAAAATAAATTATGTTGATACTCAAATACCCTAATGAGATGACTTTGGGAAAAATCGGTAAATTTCTCGAAGTCTCGGGACGAGACTGTACCGTGTTTCCGTTGGACCGCCCTTATTATTTGAGGCATAACATTTTAATACGATATCTGATTTTTATGAATTTTATATCGCCAGAACACTGAGACCGAGACCTACAACTTCTGTGTTAAACATTTTCCCAAATTCGGACCAGAACCGGGTCAAAAATGCAAGTTAAAATCTGGATGAATAGTGATTTCGGGTCTATATGGAAGATTCTCAAACTTTCCTCATTTTTCTACACTATTCCACAACTTTCAAAATATCTTTTGGGTTCACTATATAAAGGACTACTATTCACCATTTTCCAAAAAGGAAAAATGAAATGAAAAACGTAAATGAAGGGAAGAAGAAGGAGGAAAAAGAGAGAGAAGGAAGAAGAAGAAAGAAGAGAAAAAGAAGAAAAGAAAGAAAGGAAGAAGAGAAGGGAAGGGAAGTGTAAAGAAGCTTGGCATCCATGGAAGACTTGAAGAGGAAAGGAAAATCAAGAAAATGGAGGTAAAGTATCCTTGACCCAAATTGTAATAATTAAAATATTGAATTGACGAGGATGAAGTTTAGATGATTGGATGAGGTGAATAAATGCTTGGGTAACTTTAGAATATATTTTTTTTAGTTTGTGGGTTTAGTAAAATGATGAAGATTGATGATTATTGATGTTAGAAGTATATTATAATGATAACTTGGATGATATATCTACTTAGGGATGTATTGTGGAAGTATAATTTGATTTGGAGTATGTGGATTTTGGCTTGAGGACTGATCATTAGAGAGACAGAATCTGCCCAGATTTGCAACGGCGCGCGGCTAGTTCTTCGTCGCAACGCGACGACCAGAAGCTGCAAGTTTTTTTGGTAACGCAACGTGTAACCGAAAGTTTAGATTTCCGTTTCACTCTTCATTTGAGGAATAGGAAGGTTCTAATGAGATAATCCAATAGGGTTAAAGGACTTTATGTAATTATGAATCGTATTTTATAACCATTGATTCTAATCAAATTCCGATCATAGGTTATCCACAAGAACCACATTCTCCTTCGACCAGGGACCCAATACCAGCCAGACTCAATCACAGTGAGCGCACTTCTTTTCTTCAACTGGTTTTATTTAATAAGTTTTAAGTTTTGATATCAGACTTATTTTATGCCTTAGGGCGTTAGATTTCTTCATTGTTGTTATTACATGAAATTATGTTTTATGCAATGTTTTAATTGTGTTTTAGACAAAGAAGATTTAAAGCATGAGTTTATGATTTTTCAGGGCATGAGATAAAAACCTCACCCTAGTATGTAACTTGAGATACAGATGGGATTGACGGATTGAGATGACATGTGCACATGTAGAAAGCCATGATGATGGCTTAGAATCGTGTATCTAGACTCTAGTTCAGAGCTTGGGTGGTATCATTGATCCGCACCCCCAGTTCTAGTGGTGGCTACACTCAGTTGAGTTGTTGTCCTGAGTGTAGAGCTCATGTCCAGTTGAGTCGTTGTCCTGGGCGAGTGGCACCACCAGTTTCAGAGATGCCCAGTTGAATCGTTGTCCTGGGCATAGAGTACCACCAGATTTACACACCAAGTTGAGTCGTTGTCCTGGGTGTAGAGAGATTACTAGTTCCTGGTTGATTATTCCCGGACACGTCCAGTTTAGTCGGTTTCCTGGACGTAGAGCAGTTTTCAGACTTTCAGTACACAGTTTTCAGATTTTCAGTACCTAGATTTCAGAAATCAGATTTTAGTAAATAATTTTCAGAAACTAGATTTTAGAAACAGTTTTCAGAAACTAGAGATTCAAAGTTATTTTCAGAAAGTTCAGTTTTATAAAGAGACTTCATATGAAGTGATTTTTCTAAAAGTTTTAGTTGTAAAGATTTCATGTTTTTTTTGATATTTTCAGATTCATGTCCACTCACTTAGATCGTATAGCGATCTAACCCCCACTCCAGTTTCTGTATCTTGCAGGTTTCCCAGAGGTCGAGCTCGGGAGGACGAATACTGATGCAGTCACTAGGGTTGGAGTACACCAGCACATAAGTCATATAGTATGAGAGTTCAGTGTGAGTTAAGTTGAGTTGCATGTATACATTTGTGATGTATGAGTCGTAATAAGTGTCTGATAAAGTTTTGTAAAGAACAGTGCTTTTGAGTATTCATTTTAAGAATTTAAAGTATTATTGAGTTGAGTTATGGTCCCCATGCATGATATTGCATTTAAATGGTTTAGAATACAGTCAAGAAGTCAGAGGCTAATGGGATTAGTACTACTATCCCCTGCCGGTAACATCTCCTGATCGAGAATGTTACAATGAATTTCAGAATATGCTATTGATCTTATTCTTGAAAGATGATCTTTTTTGATTCATGGATTTATTATTTTGCGGAAGGCCATATGCACATGTATAGATAACGTAGCGCCCCTAGATGCCTTATCTCAAAATAACGATTCAGAGCTTGGCTGACGGCGGTTCGTAATGGGTCAGGACTCCTTATCTTAGAGATATTTTTTTGGTTTACTGTGTTACTCCACGGGTTAAGATACTAGAGTTTCTCAAAGACATTTGTTTATGATGAATTTCATATAGATAGAATTTTTTATGAAATTAGTTTCTAACTTGATTTCGTTTCTATCAGATTTTGATCTTCCATAACACGTGTAATTTCTTGATTTATAATATCCACTCACTGGGTCTTTCCGGACTCACCCTCTCATTTTCTAGTTTTGCATATCTTACACCTGGTGAGTTATTTTTTGACACTCTTGGACACATGAGTCATTGAGGGGATACACATTGCATTAAGGCATTTACGGTCTCTCATACATAGAGATGTGTACTTTTGAGAGATTTTGTATGTAGTCTTTTGTTATGAAATTTGCATGACTTGCTTTGCGATAGATGATAATGATTAATTATTACAATATATAACACACACATATATATATATTCAGAGTCGGGCATATGGCCCTGATTTATTTATTTACATGTGTTAAATGTGGTTGTATGTTTATAAGAACAACTTGTGCATTTAAACACACAGATATAGGCTTAGGGGGATAGTGTATCTATTACCTGCAGTAACATCTCTAAAATAAGGATGTTATGAATATAAGTAATTCAACTTAGTTGGTCATTTATACTTTAATATCGGAATAAACTTGTAAATAACTTCGTGTTATAGGTTTATAATTCATCATAATAGATCAGTTATAAAGAGATGAGATTGATTTAAGGAATTATTATGGGGGAAGTTGTAATCCTAGGTTTTTCTAATTTCCATTATTAAAATATGCTTGGCTTCGCTTTAATTTGTTAGTTAATACTTATTCATTCATAATTACTAATCTGAATAAGGTTAGAGGCGATAAAACTTTAATATTTGATATTAATAATAATTTACGTGGGATTGAATTTTTCTATATTTCCTATACGATACATGCACCTTGCGTGCTATATAAAATCACCTATGACCTACTATACCTGAAAATAATAATAAGTACAAATGGAAAAAGCCCAATACATTATACAATAGCTCATTTATTTTGCAAACTGCCTAGTCATATATTTAAAGAAAACATTATTTATTGAAGTAGGTCATCCTCTCCATCGATAGGCTTGCACGCCAATGGTAGAAGAAGGTGGGGGATCAAATTGGGCTCTTGCCTCGCAAAATAATTCAAAAGAAATTTTTTTTGAATATTAAATTATATTATAAGATAACCAAATTACCATGTGCTAATAATCTTCAAAATGTGATCAAATTTATAACTGCTAGATGTATGGAACTGAAATTTTTTAAAACTTGATTGTGTTGTGGGGTGTGTTTGAGGCCATGTTGAATTCGAATTATTTTACAACCCTCAAGCAGTTTAATCATAATCACTCGACAAGTGATTATGTTTTTTCTTTATTCAATTTATCGTTTAATAATTTAATAATTTAATGAATTGTGTTAGATATGAATACTGATCATGGATGAATAATTAGAGTTTTATTCAAAT